>JXSR01S017415.1:0-14777 GCA_000969725.1 Ophiothrix spiculata
TTTATCTTTTCATGATTGAAAAATAGTTAGGATTCCCATTTTCCTGAGCATGTGGATTCCTCGTACCCTTAATGAACTTCACTCGATTTCCGGTAACATATAATACTGCAATGTACAACTTGATCTGTATTCATTTTAGTTTTTCATTGTTCATATTAAATTTTAAAAATGATATTTAGTCTTGGGTTACATTGTAATACGTTTCTCTCATACAAGTTACTTTTTCCATTATTTGCTTTATGCAGGCTTAGGGCCAAAACATAGTCGGTCTCCAAACAAAATGTGTCCTACCAAACGTTTGGTCGTGACGTCACCAAATATTTGCCATCGAATATAAAGTATAAACGGGTAACAAACATTTGGTCCAATGTATATGGCAATTCAATAACATGTGCAATCTAGCGCGAAATTTTATTTGGTCTCAACTCGGAGTTGAAGTTATTTTGTTTGGAGTCACTCGTCATTTTGACGTCACGACCAAATGTTTGGTAGGAAAAATTTTGTTTGGAAGCCTACTATGTTTTGGCCCTTAGTCCCTAAATGGTCTCGCTCGGCTGAACGTCATTTTTACAGCAAGTATTTACCTACTTACACATATCGGAATATCACAATTTTTGGCGTACATATGAAATAGAGTCTCTAGTTTATATATGAATCTTAACTAGTGATTTCACGTCCATTATCAAGGTCAAAATGACGTCAATAGACTACTTCTAAAAGTTGACACCTTTTTCGCCGAAACCTCATAATTTCATGATGTTCGAACGATTCAATTGTTTTCCAATTTTAACAGATTGTAGGCTTGATACTTCTTATTGAATTACAATATTTTAAAAATATGTGGTGTTGATTTTGAATTATAATGTAACTAACCCTGGTTGTTTTGTCAGAAAAAACGGACGTCAATTACGACTCTGAGATCGCCCTGTTTGAGCTGTGAATTGCCTGTTTTTAGAATCTACATTATCTACATTTTGTCTGGTATAGGCATTCGTATAATTTACTTACAAATTGAGCATTCCATTGAAACAAAAATTGCAATCTTTATGTAAACAAAAGAAAATACGGCATTCTAATGCTTATGTTTTAGATTTTAGTTCACGATCTCAACGCTGCCTGGATAGCTCACATTTTCCTGAGCAGGTGGAGGTAATTTACCATTAAAGGATTGGACTTTCAGCATGTTCAGTTTGAATCCGTTAACATGGTTAAGGTTAAATAATTCTAGATGGAATGGGCAATGTATATATATGTCAGTGTCGTAGCCAGATTTCTCGGTCGGGGTGGGGGCTAAAACATTTTCTTCTCCATCTCAACCGTATGGGGACTCAGAAATTACATCCAATTTTATTCAACGTAGCTTTTTAAAACTGACAAGCAAAAAGAAAAGGTCTTACAAGCTTTATTCTGAAATTCTATTTGTCAATTTATGTCGTTTTCTCGTCATTTGCTCCTTCTTTTAACTCTTTTTCCCTTCCTGTTTTTTCTTCCACTTTTTCTTTTCCCTTGTTTCCCCTATTTTCCTACGAGGAAAGGATAAATAATTATTAAATCATAGAAGTTTTCATCATGTGGAATTTAATAATTTATTACAATTCAAACAACATTCTTAAAATGTACACGTGCCTTTTGAAATTATTGTTTTTTTCTGCAACATCAGCTTTCTGAAGTATATTTGTGCGTAAAAATTATTGAAAGCTCCAATTATAGCTCACTAGTTCATTATTTAACACATTATAAAGGTCCCCTGGAGCCTAAGTGTTAGAACCTTACTTGAAGACTTCAAGTTTGATTTGAAATTCATGAAAAAGATTTATGGTATTGAAACCTATGAAAGTTTGAACTTCCTCAATTTTATGTCAAACATGACTTTTTGGCCATCAGCTAGGCCTTCATATAGTGGGATCTGTCAGTGAATGAAAAGTTTTGCATCTCTTTATATCAGATGCTCATTAATAATTTGAATCCTCTTATCAGTTGTTCATTTATAATTTGATTTGTTCAAGTTTCTAACCAGAAAACACATGCTACGTTGTTTTGAAATTTGGAATAATTCATCATTAAAATGATTAAATGACTTTTATGTAGGATTAATTAGGATTGATTGTTAATTAGTTCATCTGCATACGACCTACTTTGCATCATCACGTACTGTTTTCAACTTGTATACAGTATATTGTTTCGTATTATGACAGTCTTTATTTGATCGCATGTAGGCTACTTTTTCAAGTTAAAAGCTTTCCTCTGTATTACTACTTAACGTTTCCTTATTATAACCATGATAACGTCTTTTCTAAACACTAAGCTGTATTTCAACACTATATTAACCCTCGCCTAACCATGGGGGTTGTTGCAACCCCCCAAAGGCTTTCCCCCCGCAGCATAAAAACCGACCCCAGGCTTTTGGGTAATCTCTTTTACATCCTTTGCGTTCATTTTGATGAAAAAATTAGGGGGAACCACCTAAGGTGGGGTTAGGGTAGGCCGTCAAAGTGCGGATGTAAGGGAGGTTGTTGCAACCCGACAATTTTAAATCGCCATTTTGAAGGAAAAAAATGCATGCTATGATGCTTAAACTTGCAGGGCATGTTAGTTTTATCATTTCCCTTCGTTATATGCCAAAAAACCGATGAAATTTGCCGACATTCCGATTTTTCGATCTGAAAGACCTTTATGACGTCATAATTACGTAACGCCTTGGCCGATTTTTGTGATCTTGGTATCGTTGGATAGTGGAGGACCATACCTATACAAATCAAGTTCATAGGGGGTTCTGTTCCAAGACTTCAGGGGAGGTAACATCCCCCCCCCCCCCTTGGTTAAACGTGTTACAAAAAAGGCTTGGTTAGATGAAGGTTATAATCAGGTTGACTGTATTAGATAACTTTTTGTTAAATTTGAAACTCGTCCATAACCATAAAAAGGAAAAACCATACTGGTGTATGACGTTACTTTATGTGCCACTTTCTTCATGACACCTTTTATCCATACGACTACAATTGGTATAAATTTTGAATATGACACTTGAAGCCATTATTGTCACTTTATTATTGGATAAATGTGGACCTTAAATGCAAGGATGTTTCCCTCGTATCTCTTATATTATTTGGAAGGGATATTGAGGAAGAAATCAGTTTTCTCGTTTTAATTGAATCATTGTTTATTTAAACCAGTATAAGCTTTCAGATAGCCTATTATTTTCTTAAAACGGATACACAATTTTAGTTATCTTTTTATGGACAAAAGTCTTAAGAAAATATTTTGTAATACAACTCGAAATTTAATGAGTCGTCTAAAATGATTGCATCAAATAGTCAGTTTTGCGATGACTTTTTGTTCGAAATCATGTTTGGAGAGCATGATTGAGTAGAACTTGGATGCAGTCATTGTTCCTTTAGCAGTAAGTGTATCTTTCAAGTTAATAGCATGGAATCAGACTACGTAATATTGTAAATTACATAAGAGCTCTTGTTAATCATGTTAATGCTATGCTATGTTATATACGATAAAGGTTAAGAACCACAATGACATGAAAACATTTCGACCTATAAGTTTATGTAACCTAATTTGTATACATTTTAAGATGTTTTCTCGGAGATTCATAGAGTTAACAACTTGATGGGTTTTAGACTGCCCTGGATAAGTGTCACTTGGTGTCCTGTAGACAAAATGCATTTTGAATATTGAACTCTTTCTATAAAATGTATTATTTAGAAGCAAATTTCAACTAAGGATCCTAACATCCACCCACAGGGTGTTAAATTTGATCCTATGTGAACGGCACATTCATAACTACTTGAGTTATTCATAGGAGTTTACAGCTTTATATAATATCCTCGGAGTTTACGCTGACAGGTGATCTGGTATGTAACTTCCTATTCTATGTCGAATATATGACCCGTCATATCAAAACACGGTATATGTTGCAACCTACATGTTTCTCATTTCGTGAAACCAATAACACCATGTTATCCCATACTTGAAGATGAATATTCCTTAGTATGGACCCAACACCGAAAAAGTGCTTTTGCGGAGGAATTTTACGTTCACAGGTAAAGCAGTTCAAAAGTACTAAAACAAAGAAAAAAGTTCAAAAATCGGACAAACTGTTTCAAAATGGCGTCCAGAAAAACATTTGTCGTGTCAAACTTTTCCCGCCAAAAATTTGAAAACTAATTTCCCAATGGAATTTTTCAATAAAATTTTGCTCATATTTGCAGTATGTAAGTACAAATACATTCCTGAAATAAACTTTGAAAAAAGTTATTCGGTTACGATTTTATGGGCAAAACAAATTTGAAGAGCGCTCACGAAAATGCTTATTTATCCTAATTAGCATGGGAAGGGGTGGGTCGATTTTTTTGCCACCAAGTGAAGCGTGTGATAGTTAAGACAAATACACAGAAGGGCGGTGAAAATTACCTCGCGTTTTTGCGCTGACGCGCAAAAAACAAATGTTTGGTCCATATGCCCCCCTCCTTGACCACTTAAGTGTTAACACTGTACAAGATGTTGATTAATTTGGTCACCCTTAACAATTATTCATCATCAATCAAATAACATGGTCGGTTTCACGAATTAAGAAACATGTAAGTTACAACTCAAACCATGCGGGTCACATTATACCAGATAGACTAAAGTTCACCAGTGCATTTTCTTTATATTGTTTTTAATAATATCATATGATTTGCCATATCTTTGTAGTTTTTACAGGAGACTGATTCAACAGTCAGTAGTTTCCATTGTGTAAGATCGTTGGATTATTGGTTATGACACTGTTCATGATTCCCGGGCATTTCAAACGCTCGTGGTTTCATTAATTTTGAAACACACATAGTATCAAAGGTCTGTGGTAGTTCTATTGAATTTTAATTAAGTTTAATATCTATGTGTTCCAAAATCTGTGGTCCGATCATGCCTATACAGCCGTAAATTAAGCAAATTTCATTTTGCGCTACAGGTGAAAATCAAGTTCGTAATTCGCCGAAATTGATTTTTCGCAGATTCGCAATCCTTTTGCTCACTTCAAAACACCTACAAAGTTCCATTAAAGAAAATTAACGGAAATATGAAATATATCTGGATATTCTTAGGACAATAAACGAAAAATATAGAATTCACTGATCTTTGAACGCATTTATCTCATTTTAGACATTTTACTCCCTGACAGCCTTTGACGGACCATAACTTGACTTCTGAAAGTTCATTGAGGTGTTATTTTAATCCTTATAACACGGTCTTGGCAAATATTTAAATGAAATTGAAAAAAAAGACAAGAGGCTGCATTTACGGCTGGTTAAAATGAACAGGCACATATATTTATTACTCTCAGACAATATGTTCAGTTTAGGATTAAGATACTCGTAGTACTAACAACCGTATTGTATGGCACCTTGGTGTTTTGCTCCTGAATATGGTCGTTACTACAAAACCAAGGGATCGAATTCGTTCACCGAATGGAAAAATCTTAGTTATAAATCACCAGTAATTTGTCACAATTTCGCAGACAATATTAAGTTGTCTGCGAAATTGTGACAAATTGTGAGCAAAACTTTTTAGGTTTAATGTTTAGGTTTATTACCATTGATTACATCGCAGCCAAATGGCCGAATTACATAATACAGATAGCCCAATACAACAAAAACATAATCTGAACAATAGTACAAGCAATAATTACCAAAAATGCAGTAATCAATAACAAACAGACGAAATATACGACAAAAAGAGGCCAGATGAAGAAGCCACCATTAAGGCAAACATAATCTAAAAAACGATATCATACAGCAAATTTCACTTATAACTCTACTGCAATGCCCTGAATCTATTCCTAATGCCTTGTTTGTGGCAAGAGTAGTGTGTCATTCTGATAACGAACAGAATAGGTCAAAAATTCCCCACGGTCTTACCGGACCGGGATCTGAACTGGGGACCTACAAACTGCACCCGAAGAGAGCTCTACCAGTATGCCACCAGTTACGATTTCCAGTTCTCACTAGATAGGTTTTGTGATACAGTATTTGAGCGTCATTGTTTCGACGATGGCATTATTATCGACATCAAGGATTGCGACTTTTTGACACCGATCCAAAACCAGTCACATTCAATGTAACCAGCAGGGGGCAGGGGGGCAGCCCCCCTGACTAAACCCCTTTCCATCAAATAAATTTGACTTTGTACATGGGTCTATGGAGAACTCCTATTTTTGCTTTGTTCTCACCCCCCCCTTAAACATGTCTGCCCCCGTCTTGCCCCCCTCATTTCAAAACGTTTAGTTACGCCACTGGTCACATTCGAGTGAATAAGGTTCCTGATAAGAGATGAAATATTTCGGTATAATTACAAAGTCTTCTTGGACTTGAAACCAAACCTTAATATTATAATATTAAGTCTTATCATCAAAATCTCGATAAATCTATTCCAATTGTGTACAAAGTTTAGTTAAAGGGACTGGCCTCGATCCTGTCCGCTGATTTTCTGACTATATATTTTTTTCACATGTATCGATAGTACATGATTATTCTAACATATCCTACCAGTAGTTTCCGCTGAATTTGTGTAACAGAGGAAAATAATGAAATTATTTGCCAGCTTTATTTTTTGTCGCCGGCGACAAAAAATGGTTGAAAAAATAATTTTAGTTTCAAATCTTAAAAAGATCTTGTTCCAAGAGCTTCATTTGATCTTTTATCTGGTAAATCCATCTGAGGTACAAATTTAGGATTAAGAAAACAATGGATAGTCACATCACCATCATATAGGTATGTTGCAATCAATTCGCTGTCAATTTGAGCTATTTCTGTGTACATTTCATTGTGATCAATTTTCTCATGTACTGGTAAGGGGGCAACAACAAAAACGGGTCAAAAACGTGATTTTAAGGTCAAATTTGATAAGACCAAGGTCACTCCTCTACTCAAGTTGAATGGTCATATGTAATGTTTATCTGGTCACGCTTGATTGCAACAAGAGAATGCTTGGAAGCAAAGCACAAAATGATAACCCTCAACGTCCCTCAATTTACAAAAAATGGGGTTGTGGTGAACGTGGAATGGTCCCTGGCGGTATATGACATCTTCAAAGATGTCATATACCGCCGTGAACCAGTCCACGTTCACCAAAAGCATTTTTTGTAAATTGAGGGGCGTTGAAGGATCATTTTGTGCTTTGCTTCTAAGCATTCTCTTGGCGCAGTCAAGCGCGATCATGACTTTTAATCACCTGCTTATCACTCTACTACAGATACACATTCCATATGAACAGACCACTCAACTTGAGTAGAGAATTGACCTTGAACAAGGCGGGGTCAAATCAAATTTGACCTACAAATCACGTTTCTGACCCATTTTTGTTGTTGCCCCCTTACCAGTACATGAGAAAACTGATCACATTTGGAGTTCAATTTAATACCTAACAAGATTACCTATAAAATCTGACCAAAAGCAACATAAATTTCCAGATATTTTCATCATAAATTGACCTTTATATAAAAAGGTGGTAAAAAATATTTTTATTCTAACTATATGAGTAACCGTGTACATGATTATACTAACATATCCTACCAGTAGTTTCCACTGAATTTGTGTAACAGAGGAAAACACTGAAATTATTTACCAGCTGTATTTTTTGTCGCCGGCGACAAAAAATGGTTGAAAAAGTGTTCTAGTTTCAAATCTTAAAAAGATCTTGTTTCTACACCTGTGATGGGTAAACAAAATTGTTTTTGATAAAATAGTTTCTCTTTTGATATGTATTAACTTATCTCCAAGAGCTTCATTTGATCTTTTATCTGGTAAATCCATCTTAGGTACAAATTTAGGATTTAGAAAACACTGGATAGTCACACCACCATCACATATAGATATATTGCAAATCAATTCGCCCTCAATTTGAACAATTACTGTGTACATTTCTGTACTTTTTTGGATTTTACTACACTTTTAAGCTTTATTTAAAGCATTTCCATAAGTTTTTAATTCTAAGTGGAATCTAGGCTAGTCCCTTTAAACAAATGAATAGGTCTGTACATAGAAAAGAGAAGCCTAGATCAGAAGAGATCTTGACCTCTTTGCGAGACAAGAAAGTGATTAATTCGGTATGATGAAATACGTTATTTTAAAGATAAAAACGTTTAATAGAAACGATTGAATGGGTTAAGTGAGTGAGGTTTTTGTTAAGGAGACAAGACAAGACATAAGGATTTTTATGGATGTGTTATGCATTTAACATTGTGCATGCCCTATTTGTGTTGTTTTAAATTCATTTAGATTATCTGTGATTAAATGAGGTATGTATGACATGATAGGCGGGTTTGAAATGCTTGTCTGAAGTGATTTGCATTCAGATTTTGATTTGCTTGGTAAGTGCTTAGGCTATCAAATTGTTTAAATCAATGAAGATATGTGGGTTTAACGCGGGTAGAAAATAAGCAAGTGATAGACCAATAATAGTAAATGCATATACATGTACAATGTATATTATGTAAGAGCTTGTAAGGATGAAGTAGTTAAGTTGTTATAAATTGTCAATGCAATATGCCTTTAATTGACCGTTTAAAGTATATATGTATGAAATCAGTAAGTTGTAAATAGTTTAAATACGATATTATTTTTTATCAATTCAAAAGGATATTCATGGATTTTTCCAAATTTCAGTATTGTTTATTGTTCTTTTAAAAAAATATACTTAACATAAGCATAAACAAAATAATCAAAAAAAGAGGGGAATGTTTTTGACATAAGAACATGCTTGGTAACAAGCGACTTTTTGCAATTATACTTGTTTTGAAATAGTATTTTTTATCTAAATATCACCTTTAACAACTGTTGTTGACAAATGACTTATTTTCCCTTGACCCTGTCATAATCAATTATTAAATTTATAATTTAGTCTATTTTATTTCTATGATTTGAAGCTTTTTGTTTGCATGTTAGACTGCTATATACTTAAACACAAAAAATGAAAACAAGTCAATTACACTTCGTAAAAGGGATTAATATAAATATTATAACGGCGTTTTATTTTAGTATTATATGTTAACCTACGAATTTTTCCACAAAAACCACCGTTTGTACCTTTTTATTTATTAACCTACGCCTATATAACCACAATAACCACCCCTTGTGCCTAGATATATAGGCGTTCACGTCCCCATTTCTAATAGCAGATTGATAGCTTGAGCAAAACAGACTCTCCCTATTTATATTTTTCCTGAAAATAGGTATTTTAGCCTACATTTAATGTGATACAAACTTTTTGAGATAGTTTGATGGTCACTGTTCAGAGCTGCACATTGTCGCATGTATAACAATATTGTATAACATCATCGAATTACTCAGTGGGTTTTGTTCTTACAGAAGTGGTGGATATTTGCGGTATTTAGAGCTTAGGTGACTGTACCATAGATATTTATGAGCAAAACATGGATACGACAACCTCAAAATCGATTTTCAACTTCACCAGCAGTATATTTAAGGCGACTTTATTTGTCGCATGCCCCTTTCGATGCACTGCGTCACATACTAAATGCAATATATATAACTACTAAAACATCAAAGGAAATATTTTATTATAAGACTATGCTAAGTGACTATTGTCGTTTTGAACTGCTGGTGTAGATCAAAATAGAATCTTAAAAACTATTGTTAACAAATGACTTATTTACCCTGGACCTTATGATAATACATAATCATGATTCAGTTTCTTTTATTTCTTTATTTTGAAGCTGGTTGTTTCCATGCTAGACTGCTAAATGTTTAAACAATGAAATTGCAAATACTAGTTCATCACTTTCTTATACTTTTTTCCAGGCACTCTGTGTACTAATATAAATATTGAAAGAGTGTCAATTTTCTTTCATTCTTTTTTCTTTTTTAACCTACGCAACTAACCATGGTCTAACAGTCATAACCACCGTACGTGCCTGCTTGCACGCGTTCACACACCTATTCATAGACAAAAGCAGATCATGCAATAACACTTCTCTTTGTAGATATTTAGTGGAAAATCAAATATCTGTATTCTAAATTTAGTGTGATACCAAATTTCAGATGTTTTGGTAATCATTGTTGGATCTCAGATCTTGTTGGAAGAATATCATTGTATAAATTACGTTATGTTTTTGATCATACAAAATGTGCTTGAGCTATGACAGAGTTGTAGAAAGGATTTACTATTTCCAGTAATACGATACAATTCTATTTTTTATTAAGAAGGGGTTTGTCAAGCAAGTTTGTCTTTTTTGTAACTCTGCCACTGACAAAATTGAAGTAGACCATGTAACATGAACGTATTCAAAATTAACACCACGTTTTAAAAAAGATACATGTATGTGTTAATGTTTTAATAGTGTTAAAACATTAAATACTGCCTGCACATTGTGATTTAAAGCTTACACGATTTAAAATATTCATAAACAACTGGTATAACTTGTCATTCCCTTCCCAAAGTCACATTTCTAATGGGTTTGCTCTTCAATGGCCAAGAAATCAAGTCTGACATAAAATTTGTGGAACTTCAAGCTTTCAAAATATTCACTATCACAAATCTTTTCATGAATTTCAAATTAAGTTTGAAACACTTTTAGCAAGATTCTGACACTTTACCTAAGGGGACGTTTGTCTCACGTTTAAAGATGAAAGTTGAGTTAAAGTATATTAAGTTATATAAAACTTTCTATCATTTTCTCAGCAGCAAACTGTATACGATGATGATGTAGGAAATCACCCAACAGTATCAGACAGACTGATATATGCTTTCAGCAATTTGCTTGTAATGCAGTGTAATCTAACTTTTCAACTTGTCCATTTCATCAACACAAATACAAACAGAAGTATATAAATTTACAGCCATGATATCACTTAATTAGTTCATGGTAAGATTTGCATTCTCTTAATTGTTCCGGCAAAATTGGCCAAACTCATGTTCTGTTTCCCATAAGGGTAAAACCAAGTAATTCCATGTCACACAATATTACTGTACATGTGGAAATGGCTTTTTCAGACTACTATTTCAGCAAATCATTATGTGCGGCTTCGAACAAGGTCTGAGAATCGACAGTGACCAGATAGTTTATCTCAAAAAGGTGTTATCACATAAAATATAGGCTAAAGATTTATTATCCGGCAAAATATAAAAAGGAGAGTTTGATTTGCTCAAGGTACCCTTCTGTTATTAGAAATGGGCATTTGAACGCATATATCTACATGTATGCAGAGTGGCAGTTATTGTGGTTACATGCGAAGATTAACAAATAAATAGACACAAACGGTGGTTTTTGTGGTAAAATGCGTTGGTTACCAAATAAAAATAAAAATCAACACCATTGTAATATTTATATCAATCCATTTTACAAAGTGTAAGAAGTGTAGACTTGTTTTTAATTTCTTTGTTTAAATATTTAGCATTTTAACATGCAAACAGGAAGCTTCAAGTCATAGAAATATAAGAGACTAAGTTATAAATATTAATAGTTGATTATAACAAGGTCAAGGAAAAATATGTCGTAATTTTGTCAATAACAGTTTTTGGATGTGACATTCTAATGAAAATAAAACATTTTTTTTCAAAATGACTATAATTGGTAAAGGTCACTCGTTACTAAGCATGTTCTTATTTTAAAAACATTCCTTTTTTTGATAATTTTCTTAATAACTATGTATTTAAAAATACTGAAATGTAAAACAAATTCATGAAGACCCTTGTGAATTTAACAAAAAAATATAACTTATTCAAATTATTTACAACTAAATGATTTCATACATACTTTTAACGGTCAGTTAAAGGCATATTACATTTACCAATTATAGCTTAAACCTAAACTACTTCAGCCCTCCATAATATACATGTAGATGTATTTACTATATTTGATATTGATCTATCACTTATTTTCTACCCACGTTAAACCCACATTTCTTCATTGATTTAAACAAATGGGTAGCCTAAGCACTTACCAAGCAAATTAAAATCTGAATTGTAAATAACTAAAGACAAGCATTTCAAACCCGCCTATCATGTCATACATACCTCATTTAACCATGGATAATCTAAACGAATTTAACACAACACAAATAGGTCATGCACAATATTAAATGCATAACGCATGAACAAAAAATCCTTATGCCTGGATTCCTTAACAAAAACGTCATTCACTTAGCACATTCAATCGTTTCTATTAATGTCTTTTGGCTCATTCTCCGATAAACCGTGCAACTTTGGTTAGAGAAATGTTGAAATTTCGACTACTAACAACTCATGAAAAACATACAAAATTATAAACTCTTATGGCTTCTGAAGAAGAAAAAGTGCATGGGAGATGTTTTAAAAATACTTGATTTTTAACCATTATATTCCCTATACCTAATGTTCGTATCTGTTGGTTCGTATCTGTTAGAATCTTTTTCTAAATATTCATTATTGAGAAAATTAGTTTTCTTACAAACTTGATATTTACACTAAATTAGAAGCTCTACACATACTACACTGTGGTGTCGTATTTCGCTCATAGTGTACCGCGTTTTGCGAAAAGGCGACAAAATGTGTGGTTCGTATCTGTTGCGACGTGACAGTCACATAGGGTTTTTTTGATATTAATATCCCTGTAAATCATTACTGTTAATATATAATTCTATATAAAATATATGTTATTCAAGACTAAAGTTTACTTGATAAATCTAATGCGGAATCATCCATCAATATATTGATTTTCACACTTTGTTATCGATTTTAGAATTTGGTTCGTATCTGTTTGCAATATTGGCGACATGATTCAAAAAGCTATTATGTCATATTAAATACTTAATATAATTAAACTTTATATGTCATTACTAATACCTATTACGGGCTTTTAAAAAATATGCATTGCGTTTGAAATGCCCGAATATTTTAGGAACGGGGCCACATAAAACGTAAAAAGTCTGGCTGGCGACATGGGGAAAAGTAACGATTTTGCATTTTCAGATTAATCGTTATCTACTTTCCTGGCATGCTAAAATGTTGAGCTTCACACATGTTACTAATGTGACTTTAATATTATTTGTAATAGGCGTAACAACGCTAAACTAGTAACACGAACATGAGCGACACCAAAACGGCAAAGTTGCACGCTTTATCTGAGAATGAGCCTTTTATCTTAAAATTAATGTATTTTTTCATTCCGAAATGATCACTTCCTTGTCACGCAAGAGGTGAAGATCTCTATTGGATCCAGGCTTCTCCAATTTCCAGACCTATTTATGTGTTTAACTACAAATAAAATAGTTCATTGGGAATATATCGATGCGTGCAACCTCTAGGTAGTGCTATGAATTCGATTTGTTATCACATTCATGTTTATGGTTAAACATGCATTTCTTGATTTTTGCTGATGAAATTTATTCAAGTAATTTGTGTTCTCACTTTTAGTAGAAATATAGAAATATATCATAGTTTGACATCCGAAAATTCACAACCAAAGTTCAGATATAAGGCACAGCTGGAATACAGAAACGGATATCTAAAGCTATATATTATAAAAGTACTCTTTATTAGCTATAGACTGTACTTCTATGTTATTGTTTCAATTGAGGCACCAAGTTCGACAGCAACCTTAACACTTAAGTGGTCAAGGGGGGGGGGGGGGGGGTGTTTTTTGCACGTCAGCGCAACACCGCGTAGTAATTTTTCATCGCCTTTCTATGTAGATGTCTAACTTAACCATACGCTTCACTTGGTGGCAAAAAAATTCAAATCGACCAACCCCTTCCCATGCTAATTAGCATAAATAAGCATTTTCGGGGCGCTCTTCAAATTTGTTTTGGCCATAAAATCGTAACCGAACAAGTTTTTTTCAAATTTTATTTTAAATGTACTTGTACTTGTACTTGTAAACTGCAAATATGAGCCAAATTCTTATTGAAAAATTCCATTGGGAAGTGAGTTTTCAAATTTTTGTCGGGAAAATTTTGACGTGGCACAATAAATTTGTTTTTGCCCGCCATTTTGAAACGGTTTGTCTGATTTTCAATTGTTTTTCTTTCTTTTAGTTCTTTTGAAGTACTTTACCTGTGACAAGAGTTTCAACGCACAATTCTTTTGCGAAAGCGCTTTTTCGGTGTTGGGTCCATATGGACCCCCTTGACCACTAACGGGCATGTGGCAGACCTTGACGTTAAGCACACTCAGATCACGAGAACAACCCTTGGGAAGACGATGGTTAAAATAAATTATGAGATCTTGAAGGATTGTAAAATGAACTTTGTACATAATTGGAATCATTGAAAACCTCATTATATCAGCTATCAGGAACATTGTTTTTCCATGTACCCTGTGTAACATAGGGTTAATAAACAGTAGAGTAAGTGGTTTTGCTGTGTGTATTCTCCAAATAGAAAAAAAAAACTTTCTAAAAATTAAAGTTACATTACAGCATCAACAGTTACACAAGGGGAACAAAAGGCTTAATTTAGTAGAAGATATATTTATGGGTTTTTTTTGCTATCTATCCAAAAATCTCAAAAGGACCTGCAACAGGTTACCTATACAGTCATAATTGAAAACATGAGATAATGTTTCAACAATTAATTTACAATTTGCATTTCAAACTATGTGGGTCTGAGCTTTCAAAGATTATGCTTCTTATGAAAGTTTGACCATGAACCTTTTTATCCCTAGGGGTGTGTATTTAGAGATATTTAACCATGCATGAAACGTCTAGATATAAAGCTTTTACATGATGTTGTGGATTTGTTGTGGAGCCAATTACCTGTATGACTGAGCGGTACCATTTCCCCCGGTTTACTCTA
>JXSR01S017416.1:26287-41553 GCA_000969725.1 Ophiothrix spiculata
GACCCATACAATATTAGATACACTCATTCTGAACAACTTTTGGCCGATGGTACCATAAGCTCACCGACATAAAGAGTGAAATTTCCACTTGAAATCGGCTGATTTGCGCTGATTAAGCTTAAGAAAAAAGTCCCATCAACTAAAAGTGACTCTTCAGCGCTAACGCTAATTACATGTTCGAATTCGTACGCAACCAGTTAACGAGACCGCGAACTTACCATTCTGGTTATTGTGTTGAAGAGTCACTTTTCTGTCGGCAATTGCCGGAAAGTGTAAAATCAGCTTCGGAAATTCTCGGAAAGTCGTGTTTTGAAAAGGTCTATTAATAAACACTCGGTAGCTAATAAAATTGTTCACAGGCTAAAGGCTTTTAATGTTACAAATATTAAGGTTAAAAAAATTCTTATGTTGACCTTTTCCGACCGACCGTAAATTCTGCAAATATAAGGAGCTTTTACAATTGTTTTCTATTAAACCAACTGTTACTGAGTTTAGCAGTTAGTTAGCAGTTAGTGCATTTAGCCAGTCCTCCCTAAGAAATATCAGATGAAGCTACAGTTGCTGTACTGCATATGTTGAAAGTACTTTCTGATATTTTTTGTTCAGGAAGGTTAGAGATATCTATCAGGCAACATATATCTACATTGCAACCAATGTCCTATGGCACAATCTACCAGTATAGATTCAAACTGTCAGATTTTGCTAATGGCTTCCTAGCAAGTGATCAATCTAATACAGCATGCTGTACAGAGCAGCAAACTTTGGGGGCTATAAATTTGTTCATACATTTGTAAAATATAGCTAAAAAATTATACAGCATTATTTCCTTAGGTTATTGTTCACCCATAACTAGAATTTTCAAAATAAGCAAGCATAATTCTGCTATTTCATTTATCTATTAACGAAACCTGATCCAAGGGGTAGTGTGAAAACACAGTAACAAAAATGACAAAATAACATTCAAATGGAAACATTTCATTGACTATCGGGTTCTAATATCATTCAAGAGATAAAAAGTTAAGCCCATATAGAGAGTTTTGAATTTGTAAATTTTGAGTAGGTTTTGAATTCATATTAAAAACAGTGAGAACAGCATCAACTGACCAGCAAGGGAACTTTGGATGGATCACAATAGATTCAAAAGATAAGTAAAATCAATGGGAAATAGGTTAAAAACAATTAATTATCTTATCAACATCCAAAGGGATATATACAATAACTAAAAAACAGTAGGAAAGCAAATCCTGTTGTTGTATTAAGTTGTCTTGTTTTTTTACCTTCCTTGTTAAAGAACAGATTTATCTGTTCCAAACGTCGGTCTTTATGTTTTTTAGTATTGTATATTACAACCAAAATACTGATAGAATGTGCTGTATGGAAGCACTTCTAAGTGAAGTGAAATGATTGTGACAATCTACCTGCAGTGAATCAAGAGTGCTTGGTATCCTATTCGGTTAAAAAGCGATATAAAAATACCATTCTTAGTCACTGAGTGCAATTTTACTTCCTAACAAGGAATTTTGGCCATCCATTATGAGACGATAGATGACAGTGCGTTCAGCGTAAAACGCAGTGGAGCCGCGCGTTCAAAATCACGGCGCGATGCAGTTATACGCACACATCCGGCGCGAACAGCTTTACTGGATTTGGAATATTTCATGTTTGAATAGGGGTGTACATTTTCCAATGATATTGTTTAAAGTTTTTGGCAATAATTTACAACGTTTTTGGTTTATAAATGACTCAAATTTGTGACTAAGAATGAGAATAAAAGATGGCGATTTATTGTTTTGCCTGTCATCTATCGTCTCATAATGGATGGGCGTACATTATTTTTATCGTAATGGGCACCCCCTGCGGGGGCACCCATTACTCAAAATAATGTACGCCCATCCATTATGAGACGATAGATGACAGGCAAAACAATAAATCTTATCTTTTATTCTCTAATTATAGGCACGGAATTCTAAAGTATAGGGACAGAAACCATAATGTACTGTCACCTTAAAAAGTGTTTGTCCTGAGAACAAGAGGTTTGTGTTCAATTTCAGCACTCTTTACAAACTATTTAATGGGCAGGTTTATATATTGCCCAGGAAATTGTGACCATTTTAGCAGCCATACAGACAACGGAGCAAAGCGGAATACAAAGTATATGGGCAATCCCAACCTGAATTCTAATAGCAAGAGAAGATACCGTGTGTATCCCATCATGCATTGCTTACTGTGGGATTGTTTGTATGGGAAATCATGTGAGTAGTTAGTGATGAAACATACCCAAAATGCAACATTTCAATAATTAACTTTGATATGCAACATTACAATAATTAACTTTTTATTGACATTTCATCACTAACTACTCACATAATTTCCCATACAAACAATCCCCATTGGAAGCAATGCATGATAGGATACACACACTATCTTCTCTTACTAATAGCAATGAGCCAGGAGATGCCAATTATTATTGCAATAATGGCTACAGTCGCAATTCTTCCCAAAGGTATATTGTGGCTATTTTGCTTTAGATAAGAATAGAAATAATTATATATTTTTCCTTGATGAATCCTGAAGGATTACAGATTTATGGGTCACTACTTGAACTACTTTTACATATTGTACAAACTATTAACGTCAACGCTGTACGGTGCGACCATTTCACTCGCATTTGCGAGTGTTTTTTGTCATGATGCAAACAAAACTTGAATGCTAGGAGCAATTGGCGATCATTCTTTTCAGCTTATACTCGCCATCCGTTTTCAACCAAAGTGTGTGTAGGTGAAATTACCATGGAATAAACCAATTTTACGGTCACAAACTTGCAGAATTACGGAAAAATCGACCATAAAATATCATTAAATTCAAGTATCTTGCTCAAATTCTCGTGCAATCAGCTGTCGATCGCTGTTTCAAAAACGTAAACAAACCGGACTTATATACCTGACATACATGCATTGACATGTCATGACGTCATTATTAGCATGTGCTTCACACATGTACCGTACAGAAAAGATAGGCAAATTGTACGGTGGGGTATCCCACATGTTGACAGTGTATTGTGTTAATTGGGACCTTTCGTGAGCGCTGTATTTCGTTGGTTGAAAGTTTTGATAGTTGGCTTCAAGCCTTACAATATGGCGACCAAATGGACATTCATGAACTTTTTTAAACCAAAAACCATGACAACAAAAGAGCAGTAAAAAGTGAAGGAGAAGAAAAGGGATATGAACAGATTGATGATAGTGAGCTGTGACCTAGTGATACTTTGAAGTAAGCTTAGGAAAGTTAAATCTGAGCTCCAGTATTTATCATTAGTTAAGTTTTGTTCTTTATTAACACTGCAATTGTAAAAAATAACAATTAACACTTACTTTTTGGCTCCCAAATGTTTTTATCATTGGAGCCATTTTATGGCCCCTAAAATTTTAAACTCAGGAGCCATTGGCTAGTAAATCGAAATTTTCACCGTACAGCATTGATTAACGTAGATGATGTAAACATGCATCCTTGACATTGCAAGTGTTTTGTGAGCAGTGCTCATCAAAAACAAATTGCATTGGCTTGTTTAGATGTTGCCTTTGATTCATGGTGATCACATAGTGTTTAATATTTGAGGAAAAAACCTTTACAGAAAACATTAATTTTTATAAATTTAAGCATTTTGGTGATTGCTACATGGGAAAATTTTAGAGTATGTTTTTGTGCCTGTCAAGAACACCTGCAAAATTGTATGACCCATACTTTACCCCTCAAATGAGAATGTTGGGTTATGCCACTGGTCTAGATTTTGAAGGAGACAAGGAGAAATAATTTGCATGTATAAAAGAGGTTCTAATAAAAACCAAGTGATCACTAGATCTGTTTTATATACAGCTTGAAGCATATTGTATCTTTCTCTCTGTAGAGTGATTTAACTACATGCGACCTGATTCTAGGCTGACATTAGTATTCAAAACATACATCACAAATGAAAACAAAACCCCAAAGAAGCATTGGCCATCTTGTAATTAAAGGTGCATGGTCCAAATTTGATTTAAGCCCCATATAAAGACCACTATAAGAGATTTTGGTTTCAAATTCACATTGAATCAGTTCAACTATATTGATACAATTTTATTAAGTTTCCTTTACTGAGTATACACAATACCCACTCGTCTACTACTGATTTTTTGAATGTTTATCATCTTCACTGTTGTGTTATTTCATACTATTTTCATCCAGATTAATTTTAAAAAAATGAGCAAATTGGTAGAATTTGTGCAGTTGCTTCATTTTCACTTTCCAAAAAAATCAAGTTTTCTTCTTCTTCTTTAGAATAATCTCCAAAGTCCGGGATGGGACCAAGCGAAGAGGGTTTACAATGTTTAATAATCTGAAATAAAATAAATAGTCTGAGAAATTGGATTTGACTCCTTTAAGTTTTCTCATTTCAACAATTGTTTCTTCTGAAAGATAGATGTATAGGTGCCAAGGTGGCAGTGTAAGATATGAAACAAAAATATTGCCCTGGGATTCATAATATCTTGGCATAGCAGAAAGGAATTAATAATATCTATATATGATATGAATAATGTTAATGGATTTTTCTTTTTAAATAAATGGAACAAAGTCTTGCGCAGTTTGATTCCTCCGGGAATTAAAATTCAATTAGTTGTGGGTACTTATGTAAGGAATTAAGGGTTGACAGACTATTTCAAGTAATTCACTAATGATGAAAAAATACCATTATTTGGATGGAAAATGTACAACTACTACAAAAAGTAGCACAAAACTCAATTATTGTTTTTAAATATGTGACCTGTTTTTCATTTCATCTTCTTATTGTATCGAAGGTGCAAAATTCCCTTCAATTTATGTTGAAAATCCGATATTAGCATTTTAGCACCTTACCCTGCAAAAGCTGGCCTAATTTTCTACAAAATGACAGTATTAATATTCTATAGAAATATCATAGTATTATTTTAATTAAATGTTAATTCTCTAATCTGATTGTATCCACCTTGAACACATATTCCATTTTGTAGCATATCTCTCCCTTAAAAGATAAGGTGACCTGATTTTTATGTAACATTTGTATTCAAAACATACAGGCGTTATGAAAACACCTCCCAATTCTCACCAGGGATCAATGACCATCTTCCTTGAATATTCTATGCTGGTATCAACGTTTGTTGATCAAAATGCCAGATAAACATTGATAGTCTCAATATTATTGCTATTTATATTATCATCAGTATTTGTCTTCTTTCTAAAGAGTTTTAAAACAGAAATTGACACACAAACAGGGACAATGTTTGTGGGTTAAACTGCACTGGCCATAGTAAATGTATTGGTAAATTAAATATAGAAAAAAATAACATAATATATAAAGGAGACTGAATTTACCTTTTACCTAGCATTCTACCAAAAAATTGTCTTAAAGCAATGATATAAGATTTTGATTAAAAATAGGTTACAGTAAAAACAGCACAAAATGCAAAATGTGACTATCCAAAAGCGTTTTCAAGTGTATTTTGTGAAAAAAAATTGTTTTGCCACCAAAAAATGGATAAGAAGCACATGCATGGTTTCCTATACTAATACATGTGGAATTAAATTCGGGATAATTTGGGATCCCAAATTTAATTAAACAAATGTTATAACAGAAAAGTAAGCATCTTTGAGCCAAATCGTTGGGAGGGTATTCAGCTACCAAAAAACAAACACAATAAGCCCAAAAAATCAAACGTCATGGGTGACAGGGGGCACTTCATTTTTAACACTTTATAGTATTGCTTTAAATGTGAAAAAAAAACAAAATTTGTGATAAATGATTTATATTTTTAGAGTTATTACCAATAAAGTTAAATTATTTCTTTTAAAAATTGGCTGTAACTAAACTATTTTTTTAGAATGTTACAGCTCATATCCCATAGCAGAAAGAACTTTCCATGAGGCCTCCAAAAGGTCTCCTGGATACCTAATTTGCATGTGAAAAATCCAGGAGACCTCCCAGATTCTCCAAGAGGTCTCCTGGACACTTTTTAAGCAAATCTAAGTAGTTTTCAGGAGTATCCAGCAAATCCTGGCTCAGTCAAGTCTCCGGATGACCTCCTCTTTGGGAGGTCTCCTGGATTTTCACTATGCAAATAAGATATTAGACCTCCTGGAGGTGTCCTAGAATGCTGCACTATATTTTGCTATCGAATAGGCCACTAAGGTAGATCCTCATATTTGTATATTTATGTGATTTAAACAATTGTGGTAAAGTAACAAAACTATTGTACCTGATGGACATGAATATCGGATGAAATTCAGTAGAATCTATTTCCCAGGCAAATCTTGTGATTTACTTTAATTAAATGTTGGTAAATGTGTATCATTATCCAATCCTTTAATCCTTACATTACCTGCCTTGGACATGTATTCCATTCTGTAGTCTTACTTTCCCTTAAGAGTAAGGTGACCTGATTTCTTGCTAACATTTGTATTCAATACATAGATGCGTTATGAAAACACCGCCCGATTCTCACTGGAGATCAATGACCATCCTGCTTGAATATTCTAACACATCTGATATCAATGTTTGTTGATCACAGTGGTAGATAAACAGCGATAGTAAAAATATTGCTTCAGGATATCATTATTAGTATTTCTGCACCTTTTTATTATTTCAAACAAATGAAATTGATACATGTAGGTTTGGACAATTTTGCGGACATTTGCCCCCTGAATGTAAAGGTAATTCAAATTAATTATTTCAGATTTGGAATAAGCAAGGCAATTATAGTAATCTTGGTAGTAGTTAAGCATAAACATTTAGGGGTGTGTAACAGTCATTTCCAAACTTTTTGTGGATCGTTTTGCATACCCCAAAAACTTAAATGAAAAGTCAAAAAGGTATTCATATTCAGATATTTTTAGCTCTCACTATTTATAATTTCCCCCTTCAATGTTCTTACTTCCCTGGCAAGCATTAGGTAGTCTGCCTCCCCCCCTCCTCACTCTGTTCTGTCCAATTCTTTTACACCACTGGGTCTTGATCTTAATTATTATATTTATTTTATTACTTTAAAAACAGCACATAGCAAAAAGAACTTTCCAGGCAATTATATTATGTGAGTGAAATTAAAGTTGGAATAAGTATACAAGTGTGAAAACAGATAGGCAATATTTGACTCAACATGTTTTTTTCTTGACACTTTATTTCTGTTGAATAATTATACATATACTTTAACATTTGATATGGATATAAGTTACATACATAAGTTACATACTTGTATGGTACGTTTAGAGTGAACAGGGACCCGGGTTCTGGGGTTGGAACCTAAACTTATATGTTGAGGATGATTTAATATTCAAACCAAAAGAATAGATTTTGATAATAATTTTAGTAAAACAAAATAATATTTACCTTATATAATTAAATGTTAAATGTTGGTAGTATTACATTACTCCTGAACTATGTCAACATTTTAATTTCACATGGCATTGGCACCAAGTTGTAAGTACCAAAAGTTGAAAGCTCTGTCCCTACCATGCAAACTAAAAAATTGGTGCCACCACTGGCCTTTCACCATTCCCACATAAAACATAGTTAATATTTGAATATTTTCATCAGCCAATCAATGGATGCTATAAGTTTCAACTGAGATCCTCATCAGTGTCTAGAACTAGTACTGCTTTCCATGAGGGTCCTCTGTCAGATGGTTTGCCAGTTTTAGATACAAGAGGAAAACCAGAGCGCCTGGAGAAAAAACCTGCTGCGAAAGCAAGTTTGGATTGGCAACTAATTGCACATACAGCACCAAGATCAGGGATCGAACCTGAAACAGTCCTGACTCATTGGTGCAAAGCAAGGGAAGCACCACGGCGCTACAGCTTCCCTCTATATGTGAGTGCCCCAGCCCTAAGAGGGTTCAGTAACCAAGAGATGTTAATATTCCCAGTGAGACCTGATACCACGGGATGAATTTCAACTAATGTTTATACAAATTTGTTTGCATTTTGTGAACAATTTGTTAGCAATTCCTGACTTGATGACATACGTAGAAACATCCAAGAATACAGAATAATTATATATCAAACTTACGTCATTATGGTTCACTGCATTTTACAAAATGTTGTTGGAAATACAAAATTTTTAAATGAGAAAACTGCAACTGTTCTTTGATCAACAAATGAATGCACATGCAGTTTAAAATAAGTCGAAATGGGTTAACTGGTTTCAAAGTGGTTTATTAAAAAAAAAGCTAATTTTGTAATTTTTTCTAATAGTTTTCCCCATGATCCATGTAGACCTTTAATGGAAAATAATGTTGGGTGACGAAATGCTGACCTATTCTGATACTGTCCTACATAGAAAACTACATCAGGTTGCTCTAAACACTTTGTTTACTTCTGGTAAAAATTTCCAAGTGACAAGATATGTTTTAATACAAACACCCTCCTCTGCCCCCTGTCAATCTCCTGCTTTTACGCAATTATATAAACCAAGGAAAAAAACCGGTAAAAAAAACAATTAAAACTATTTTTCGAATTTAACTTGAGTTCATCTGTCTGTTTAAAAAATTTCTTTCCAGCAAAAGAAGCTTTACATTCCAGTTCTTACGTATTTGTGCATATCAACCTTATAAGTTTCAAATTTATTTGAAGCGAAAGTAACATTAATTCATTTTAAGTAAACATCCATACATTTTCTTAAACTGTGAGAAACTGGCACCAGACAGTGTTTGAGACATTTCAAGCTGAACGCTTTTGCATATGTATAATGAACTTAAAGTTTCATAATTTATCTCATAAAGAAAGAGACATTAATCTTATAAAGAAAGAGACATTAATACCAACACGTGTAAATGTCCTTGGGATTTTGTAAAATTCCGACAACCTGGCAGCAGACAGTCTATGAGACAAACGGATTACTTTCTCATACGATACACACAATTTAGCACATTCTAGACAAAAAGCTTTATATGACAGGGAAAATCGATTTCAATGTCTGACCATGTTTAACAAAATAACACCAACAGACCTTAAAAAAGGTAAAAAGTCTCTAAGTAGTGAGAGAAACATTAATACTAACACATGTGAAAGAGTATTTCTGAAACTCTGACAAACTGGCAATAGCTTAAAGCAATACTATAAAGTGTTAAAAATGAAGCGCCCCCCTCTCACCCATGACTCTTGATTTTTGGGGCTTATTGGGTTTGTTTTTGGTAGATATGAATACCCTCCAAACGATTTGGCTCAAAGATGCTTACTTTTTCTGTTATGGCCATTTGTTGAATTAAATTCGGGATCCCGAATTTAATTCTACATGTATTAGTATAGAAAAGCATGCATGTGCTTTTTATCGATTTTTTGGTGGCAAAACAATTTTTTTCACAAAATACACTCTAAACGCTTTTAGATAGTCACAATCCTCCATTTTATGCTGTTTTTACTATAAACCATTTTTGATCAAAATCTTATAGTATTACTTTAAGTTGTATAAGCATAGAGATTTAAATAGTTTAATGCAAGACATAATGGTACCTTTGGCTCAATAACTCAATAGATTTTCCTAAAATGCTCAAAAATGGCTGACATAACATGTATAGAAAAACGATGTACCACACTGAACAATAGTGTATAGAGCTATAGAGCATATGAAGTATCAAATATGCTGATATAACTATGAAAAAGTAGCACTTATGGGTGCTCATTCCTGATTATTGGCCCAAATGAACCATAAATAGCTTTGAGGTCAATGGTAAACAAGTTACTTTAGGTCCCATCAAAAACTGTACCCTAACCCTAACCCTAAACATAACCCTAAAACTAACCCTAACCCTACACCCTAGCCCTAACCATAACCCTAAATTAAACCTAACCCTAACACTAACCCTACACCCTAACCCTAAAATTCTGGATTGGACCTTAAGTACGGTACACTTGGTCCCAATTTTTATGTGAAGTGAGTTTAAGAGGTATAAGATATTTTTATGATATGATTTTTTTAGTATGAAATTGGGCAATCACTTTTTGCACATCCTATATGGTAGAGTTTCTATCAGCTTTTTGCATACAAGTAAATTGAGTACATGTGCAGTCCAAATACTGTAAAACACTTACATTTCGCGGGGAGTTTATTTCGCGAATTTGCAATAAGTAACATTTTCGCGAGTATCAAATTTCGCGAATTTGAAATTTTGTCATGATTGTGTATGTCTTCCGAATTTGGAAGGCCAAATATTATCTTCTAGTCTTCTGTGTTCCTGTCAAAATATTACTAAAATACCTTGAAAGTCTGCATGAAAAAAGGCTCCACGCATGATGTTTAAAACTATTGTAAAAGTAAGCAGTCATATTGCAGAAATAAATCAAAAATTTTACAATCAAACCTGGGACCATATACCCAATAAAACACTACATTGACTGCCGACCGACCGCAAGACTTGAAACTTACATCCACTTGGACCATTCCATTTACAACATCAAAATAGGGGTGAGGTTTTATAGACCGTATTACAGAGGGGCTATTTAACAATACACAAATACAAGAGCTGACAAGCCATTTCTTATTAAACAAAACATGAACTTGGACAATATTTTCGCGAGGATTTAATATCGCGAATTATTTCCCCTCGCGAAATTCGCAAAATTAAATACCTCGCGAAATTAACATGTTTTACAGTATATAGGTGCATAAATGTACATGAATAGTTAGAAATAAGGTAGAATGAAAAAAAAAATAGGTTTGTCTCAAATGCTGATGAGTAAAAGCAGTGAGGACTACAATATTCCTGACATTTTAATGGTGTGTCAACATTGAATGCAATTCTGTTCTGTTCTGTTTTCCTTGCCTAAAGTGTTGAAAGAGTTGGTCTGCTTTCAACACTCCTGGCCTCAAAGAGTTTTAAAGAAGATATTTAAAATCAAACAATGATTAAAGTTACAGTAATGGACCAATCTAGTTTCTTAAATTTGAGCAAAAAATAAACAACATATCACAAATTGTTGTGATTATTAAAGCAATAGATGATCTTTGCTAAGGGTCAGTTTTTACTTTTTCATAGCAATAATATATATGGTGCAACAAGTATTCGCTCTTTAAACATTTTCAATAGCTTCCAATGTATTTTCTAATAATAACGCAGTTTTGATGATGGAAAATCAATAACTACTCCATATGTGTCCCACCGCGGCAAAAGGATGCAGCTATCGGCTCCTACATGTTGCTCATTTTAGCACATATAACTAGCATATCTGATGTATCAGATATGCTACAATGAGCAACATGTAGGAGCCGACAAATGCATCCTTTTGCCGCGACGAGACACATATATGTTACATGATCCCTATTGCTATTGATCATATAAAATATATATTTCTCCTCTCCAAATATGCGTTGTAATGTAAACTTCGAATAGATATTGAATGATTTGCGGATGTTTTATGAGAACATATGGCACACTATATATGGTCACTCACAAAAAAGTAAAAATACAGCCTAACTGTAAAAATCAATCCTTGTATCAGTCATGACAATTTGCTTCCTTAGTCTAGAACTATTCATCAAAGGTTTGGTTGAAATTAATTGAATTCACCAATAAGTGGATCGGAAGTTTTTGTCATTGATTATTTATCAGTATCTTGTGACTAACATTTCACCAAATAAAGTAAAATCAAACTTGCTGGTATTTCAATCCTATTTAAATTCTGCACCATAAAAAAGCACACTATATACAATTGGGAAACGCTTTACAATTTATAAGTTGAGCACTCCGGGTGAGCACTAGATAGCTAGTAGCTAAACTTGATACTTCACAATAAAGCTGAATGTGTAAAAATCAATGCCTTCCTCTGGAAATCTGGTTTTATGAAGATGTAGGCAAAACACAAAGAGGGAGAGGGCAAGAAGAGAAAATGTTAAGAAGGCAAGTGGTGCAAATGCAGTTAATAATTTGGGTTTTCATGATAGTACATCCTTGTATAGTCTTTTTTTTTTTACAGTCTCATTGCCGATATATACTACTGTCCCTGATATATCCCATAATATTCCTACCTTAGTGAAATGAATGTATTTTTGATGTTAGGTCAAAATAAAAGAATTATGTTTCAGAATTGTGAGCACAATTTTGAGAATACAACAAGTGAATATTATGCTTCATATGTATTGATAAGCCTATAACTAATAAGAAATTTAAGTTACGTCTCGTAAAGGTACTTATTGTTTTCAAGAGTATTAAATGCAGAATGCTATTTTTTAGATTCCTGGTTTGTTATCTTTATGGTGTGTTAAATTCTTTGAATTGAATTTTAACTATACAATAAACCAAAAAAAAAAGGAAATACAATCTAAAAATAGATCTAAAGCCTGATTTGACTGATTTAAATTCTGCTCTATGAAAAAAGAAAACCATATGCAACTAGGAAATTCTTTGCAATATGTAAGGAAAGTGCTAGATAGCCATTAGCTAAACTTGATACTTCACAGCAAAGCTGAAAGTGTAAAAATCAATGTCTTCCTTCAGAAATCTGGTTTATTGAAGATGTAGGCAAAACACAAAGAGGAGAGAGGGCAAGGAGAGATAACGCTTGAAGCTAGGAAGGAAAGTGCTACAAATGCCTTTATAAATGGGGTTTTGTAACATGACAAATTCTGATAGTACATGTTGTTGGATTTTACAGTCCCGAAGCCGGTAGTAGAGCCTGTGTGTATTGTACAATCCCTGATATTCCTTAATTTCATACTTTGGTGGTGTGTATATGATTGTAGAATATGTTGGGTCCAAATATCAGGATTATGTTAAAAATTGTGAGCACTTTTTTGAGTATGCAAGTAAATATTGTCATGCTTCATAATTATTGGTAAAACATAAACAAGAAATTTAACAATTGGTAGATTTTAACAGGTTTGCCGTTGGACAAGTTTTGAACTGTCAAGCTTTCGTCAGGTGTAGCTCTGACTTCTTCAGGACAAATACTATTATAATTTAAAACATGTGGGCTGTCACTTCCCACTTCCGTATTTAAGGGAGGTGCAGTGGGAGCCTCGCACCCTCCCCCCAAAAAAATGTATCAAAAAGGTCCACCAAAACACCCTCATAATGTTCATTATGTGGGGTAAAATACTATGTAAAACATCAAAAAACATTTTTTTTTTGCTTGTCACTTTCTCGAAACCACTGAAATTAGTTTACTGCTGACCAGAACTAAATTTTGTAAACCTCAAAAAGGTCCACTTTTTGAAAATCCGCACCTCTCCTGAAATAATCCTGGCTATGGGACTGTTTGAGGCTTCAGATAAAATACTACCTCTGTGACAATTGCATATTATCCTAACAAAATCATTTAAAGAGAACATAATTCTTGTATTGGGATAAAGATAAATTTGTCTCAAAACAAATATTTTTTGTATCTGCTATATTAATCATATCATAATATCTTCTAGTAAAAGGTGTTCCTTTGTTAAGATAATCAGTATCAAAATGCAAGTGTTATAGTTGTAAAAAAATCCCATGTCATTTTGAGTTTTTCATAATAACACATAGCGACAACGTTTTTTCCAATATTCTGAATTTGTTCTAGCAAATTGCTTATCACAATACGAAGCAGTCATACCCCTAAAAGGAGGAAGAAACTTCCAGTTTGCAGCACATTTAAGATAACTAGATTGGTTCAACACTCTTACTTATAATGAGCTGCTTTCAAGTTACTTTTATAGTTCTACAAAGATATACATTGTTTTGAGAGGAACTAAGAGTCTAAGGACATAGAACAAGTCAGTAACATGAGCAATATAAAAAGAAGCAAATTTAAGACAACCAAAATGGTTTATAGCTCCAGCGTTAATGATCACCCAACATAGATATGCATGCCTATAAATCTGTGCTGAAGATTAGTACCTCTAGCAAAAAAAGTAACTTGCATGTCTATAAATCTTGTGAAGAGGATCGGTTAAGTCGAGGAAAAAACAATCAAGCGACTTAGATAACCTTGCGCTCTACATTTCATGTTCCCCATTGTTTCACGTAAGAGAAGATATCGTGTGTATCCCATCATGCATTGCATCCTATGGGAAGTTTTGTACAGGAAGTCATGTGAGTAGTTAGTGATGAAATATGCCCAAAATGCAAGATTACAACAATTAACTTTGATTATGGGCATTTCATCACTAACTACTCACATTATTTCCCATACTAACAATCCCATAGGAAGCAATGCATGATGGGATACACACGATATCTTCTCTTGTTTCACGAGTCATCCAATGAATTTATCTGTGTAATACCACACTCCTTGCAATCTCACGATAGAGCTGGGGTTTCATTTCATTGTAGCCAACTTTGTGATTGCTGTGTTAGATTGATTGCCAGGGTTATAGCGGGCTATGACTTATTAGCCAAATATCAATTGGTACATAGCTTTACTACTATGGTTATTGTGGGATATTACTTACAAGGCAACTTTAGATCACTTTACAGATTTATTGTTGCAGTCTTGTAGTTGTATCTAAGGGAACAATCAATTTTGTACTCACAATTCAGATATTATACAATTTGAAACTTTAAAAGAAGTACCTAACCGTATCTAAAGTTTTATGTGCATTGAAGAACTATTTAGGAACATTTAAAAATACCTTCATGTTCTCCTATTCTTTCCTTTCCAATCTTCTCCTCTACCACTTTGCCCTATTCTGTTTTATTATTCAAACTTTCTCCTTTTAATTCTACTTTCTCTTTTTTCCCTTCATTTATTTTATCTCAGATAAAGAATGCTGAGAAATATGCATCTTATATTAGATCATTACAGAAACATGGTCCATTTAAAAAAAAAAGTTTACAATGTCATGTGAAAGATGTTTATTAAATAGGTCTAAGTTTAAAATTTCAGCTGAATCGGTCAAACTGTTTTTGTTTCATGAACAATTGTGTATTTCAGAGCAGCCTATACGTGACTGAGTAAAATATATTATGGTTACCATAATTAGACACATTTCCACATATATCTGCAAAACGGAACAAAAATCAGCAGTAAGATTTAAATGGCCTAGATATACTTTGTCATTTTTGTAGTCATTTTCATTTAGAATTTTTCTCATGGTGTTACATTTTCACCACTATGTTAAAATTTCATTTGGAATGAAAAATTTCATTTTGATTTTTTGTCATGGTGTTAAAATTTTTGTCGTGGAGTAAAATGTTTCACCATTTATGAAAATGTTTCATGATGGTATTCAACGGGGCATAGATCGATCTCATTAGGTCGAAAACAATACCATAATTACCTTGGTCTTTTCATTA
>JXSR01S017417.1:4869-31056 GCA_000969725.1 Ophiothrix spiculata
ATTTTGTATGTTTTTCATGAGTTGTTAGTAGTCGAAATTTCAACATTTCTCTAACCAAAGTTGCACGGTTTATCGGAGAATGAGCCTTAAGGGATATAGGTGTGTCCCGTCATAGTCGGAAGGTAAGGGGTGTGGTTGCAACCTCGGAATATTTTAACTCGCCATTTTGACAAAAACAAATATCTGCATGGTTGGCCTATGCACCTGGAACTTGCAGAACATCTTAGAAACACCATTTAACTTTTTCATAAGCAAAAAAATCGGGTAAAAAAACCCCGATATTTGGAACTTTTACAACAAATTTTTGATTTTTTTGGCCATTCTTGGCGAAAATCGTGATTTTCCGACTCGGAAGTACTTGTGATGTCATAAGTACGTAACTTCTTGGCCGATTTTCATTATTTTGGTATCAATAGAAAGAGGATACCCTGCCCTATACTATGGTACCAAACAGCTATATTTCTAATAGTCATTACAGAAGTCATACTGCTCCAATTTTTGCTAAATATAATGTTTGAATATTACAGATATATATGTATACTTTAGAATTGGGTACATTTTATGTATAAATATTATATGCGCATATTACCTTCATCATTTGATAATTATTTTATCAGACCATCTGACATACACAACTACTCGACAAGACATAAAAATCATCTTCAGTTAACTATTGTTATTATTGTTACGCCATTTTTTTTTAATTTCAGTACCGTATTAATAATAATTCCTTGAACATGTTTTCATGCCCTTATGGTGTCTAACAATATTTGCAATGAAAAGAGTATTAAAGTAAGCTTGCTATCATAACGCCCCACGTAGATTGATAAATCAATCAAATGGATCTAATGGCATGTGTCCGTCACGGACCAACCAAGGTAAACAAACAAACAAACAAAGCAAAGCAATTTGGTGTCGCTTCTGCGTCGTAGGTGGCTCTTATTTACATTCCGTAGCTTGTGTTTTAATGCTACATTCTACACTAGTAGATTGAATTTGGTCATACGGCCACAAATAATTTCACATGGATTTACTGAATCCAAAATGGTTCCTGCTAGCTGCTAGCCTATTCAGTTGATATAAATCAGTAAGCATCTTTGCAAATGATTTGAATAAAATGTTAAAATTTTCATTTTAAGTTAATTTTTATCCTCTGAATTAAAATAAACAACAAAGATTCTTGCTGGTATATATTCACTGAATACGATAAGCAGCTAGCAGAAACTATTTTGGATTCAGTAAATCCATGTAAAATTGTTTGTGGCTGTATGAAATCAAAATATAGTTCATTGGACCAAATTCAATCTCCTAGTGCTATGAGCGACATGGAGGAATGCCAGGCATAGTTTCAATAACATTTGTTAAGTTTACATCATCAGTTAAAATTAATTATTTTCCACCACGGTTTTTTGAAAGTGAGGATTATTTTTCACCAGAAAACAAATTTGGATGCAATATTATATTATGTCAGAGCAATCAGAGGCCTAGGCACAAAATGAGGAATAAAGGAAGATAAATTCCCAAGACAGTTACATCATACGACCTGAACCTACATATTGCCCCACTTATGATCAACTTGGTCAATCACAAAAAAATGCTCTTTTCCCCGGGTCCCTTTTATTCAATATTTTGTTAGAAATGTCAGATCTAAAAATTCATTAGAACGCTCAAATGTATGTTAATATGTCAATCAAAAATCTTTAAACAAAGAGTCAAGTAACAATAATCTTTGGTATTAAAGTTACTTTAACCGGAATGAACCATTCGAAGACACCATGTAAACATTATCTTCACAAAAAATATTTCTGTTATTTCTTTATGTGTTTTGTCAGCACTGCTGTCAGTGTCAGTCTCAATGTATGGTTTCGAAAATATTTCCTTTAGTTGCATACAAGTTGACAACTGATTAACCTTTTGTTAGATCATCTTGTGTTGATATAATTAAGTGATGGATTGTGTTTCGTTTATCTGGAAATACATTTAGTAAGGGTGTGAGTGATCGTACAACTTAAGAAGTGACAAAATACTGTTTCTTGTATGCGAAGTACTATATTTCTTCATAAATGTCGTTATCACCCACGCAGTAATTTATTGACCAATACTTGTTTCAAACGTTAGCAACGTTATCACGGTTAAGTTCCCATTTTCTCCCTCAATGTAAAGTGTCAATGGCGGGTTACTCTCGTGTGAACTGACACTCTACTAGTATCTTCAGAAACTGAAAATTACGTTGAAAAGAGAAAATTCCTCTAAAAATACCCAACTGTCCACTTTAAATATAACATTGAAAATAAGGCTTAGTAGCATTCAGGATTATGGTGGCTTAAACGAAAGCTAGAATAAGACAATGTAAAATGACGATGTTATTAAGAATAACAAGAACAATAGTGTAGAGTAGTGTAGAGGAATGTAAAATGTTTTATGCTGCAAACAGTATATTAAACGGCAACATTGCATTAGGTGGGTCAGTAAGTTTTGCATCCACACTCCGTTTGACGTATTCGGATGCGATTGAAATACCAGCATGGTGAAAAGGTCTGTGGTTCTTGTAGATCTCACCTCTGGCGTATATAAAACATGAAGTTATTCAAGAAATGTGCAGTGACAGAGAATGCTAGACTATACCTGTCTGTTTCGCTGTTGACTCGAAAGAATTCAATATCCTATCTGCTTTGGGGAATGATTATCCACATCACAACACTAAACTGCAATGTTCACTGAGGTTGGCATGATATTGAGATGTCTAACGTTACTTTTATATTATACGAGGCATGTTACTAGTAAAGTGGTTGATGGTTTAAATATCTGAATAAGTATTAATTGTAGTATTGCTTAAGTAAACGGTTTAATTTCACGTTTTTCATGTTTTTGCAAGATAACAAATAATCAAAAAGACAATACAAAAATATATATATACAAAAGGAAAACAAACAAAAACACAAACAAGCAAAAACAAAGACACATAATTATATCATAGTAACGAGTGTTGCGTTGGTTCCTATTTTGATATAAAACTGCTAAAAGTAAGTGTATTTAATGGAAATAATAATATTACAAACATATCACACAAAATCTTGCTTTTGGCATATTAATGGAACACAATTTGCTTTAGTAAAACAACAATTTTGCTCTTTGAAGGACATGTTGCAAAAGGTTCCGTAGACAGGATATAAATTATGCAGTAAGCTTTTAAGTATCCAAGATATTAGAAGAACCCTCGTTCTCCAAATATTTAGGGCTGTAATGGTTTGTTGCCGATGACAAAAAATTAATCAGAGATCATCTCAAGTGCAGATATAAAGATTTTTGCACTTATTTTTGAGCGGAGAACATTTTGAAATGTTCCCGTCATGAATGATATTGAAAGAGAGTTTATTAAATCAATTCTGGCACAGGAGACGAGTATCTGACTGCCCTTTGACTTTCCAGCGCCAAATCGTTCAATATTACTAACGGCGACGATCTATATGTCTTGTTGAAAGCGCGTGTTATTTAATAAGCATCGTTAGGAGAAATAAATGGGTATCAGTTGCAAGTGTGCCTATACCATTCATTTTAGTGCCAAGAAGATTTATGCTACAATGCAAAAAAGAGAGCAATTACCCACACACCGTATTCATCAAGTTAACTATATAAAGGCTCTGTCAGACCACACCGTATAGAGCAAAACGGACCACCACGATTAACGAATTAAACGTATACATAACGCACAGACCGTATGGATAACGTATTGAACGTACTTGTAACGAACACATGACGAACAACAATATATAAAACAGAACAATAGTGGGGTAAAATACGTTAGGTGTACGTTTTTCTCTATACGTTGATATGTGACAGAGCTTTAAAAAACCACAGCACACTGCATTGGTCCTTAAGTCTCATTCCAAATGGAAAGTAAATTTTATTTAAGTATTTTGCTATATTACCATAATTGAAAAATAAGCCGCTAGTCAGAAAATAAAATTGGTTTTGAAAATCAATATTGAAGTAATGATTTTTCGGACTATAGCGAAGCCTGTTTTACGTTCGGATTTGCGGACCTTCTTTCATTTTCGGATTTTTTTCTGACTGGAGAACCTTATTTCATTTTTGGACTGGTGAACCTTATTTCATTTTCGGACTAGCGAACCTTCGGACTGGCGAACTGCAATCTATATGGTAAATTTATATCCATCGATTACGATTTGGACAAATTTATGGTCGGCAAAGATATTGGCGATCCGAAATCATTATATTATGCCTTCTTCATCAGATTTGTATCTAAAATGAATGACTCAGTTTTGTTTTTCCATTTCATGCTTGCTGGCAGTGATTATCCACACATCCACACATCATCAGTGATTAGTGCTCTTTCACTACTGTTGATGGCAAAGAATTTAATGTATCTGGCGGGATGATTATTCGGATATATCGTGACTTTGCCGAGTAATGATGTTATGATTTAATCATATATCACAGTGATGGATATACAAGCGTTGGTGTGTTTTTTTCCTCCCGATTTATTGTAATCTAGTTTAACAGCCTGTTAAACTCAATACTTTATTTATGTATTTGTAATATTCCAATTTCATTAACAGTTTAATCGTATACTATCATTGCAGCAGACCATGGACCGAATTGTGTTTTACAACGAAAAGAATAGCAAATGGATAATTTAGGATAATTTGATACTTTAAGTTGCAGTTTTTATTAAATAAAACGGAAAATGCCCACAGGAAACCATTTTTTTTTGTACGTGCAGCCAGTTTAGTGAACGTGTTACGTGAATTCACTGCCATTATGGAATTTGAGTAATTAAATCTTCTACGTGTAGTATAATAGACTTGGAAATAGAACTGGCAAATTTTAGACAATTCCTAGAAGAATAAGTTGCTAAATTTACTTGTAAATACCCTTCCTGCCTACCCTATTCTGGATCATCAGGTAGGTAAAAATCAATTAAGGATTCCTTGTCCTTCCTTCCTTCCTCATTAATTGATCAAAAAAAAAACCTATGTGTTACCTCAACCATGTTATAATGGAAATATTATAATAGTGTATAAAAACGTAATTAATTTTCTGATTTCTTTTTTATACAACAACACACCCATCAGGTTTTTCATCATTTGTAGCCTTTTAATCGTAATAATTCCTTGAACACGTTATCATATCCCCACGGTGTCCTAAAATCCGAATTTCTTAGATACTTGCAATGAAAAAAATAGCTTGCTCTCATTATTGTAAAACGTTGTCGAAGGGAAATTGATGAATCAATCAGATTATGTATATATAAAATCAAAATATTGGTGCACCATTTAGTGACGGTACTTAGTTACAAGATGTTCAGGCATGATGTGGCAGGTAAGAGAAGTAGATGATCTTGCAATTTATGATATAATTTACATATCACATAAAAACATATCAACCTGATACTTTGTATTATGTTTTGTGCAGCAGCAATGCTGTGTTTCATGAGTTCAACTTTGTGATATCCTACCAATGTTACATCACTGAAGGTGAACATATTTTGTCATTATGAATCTACCTTTTACATATTTCTGGTTATCTATTACACTAATGTTAACCCTCAAGCATTATCTTTATTATGAATATACTTTATTAATTCAGAGCAGTTAATCATGAGTCATTGACCAGCAGTAGAATATTTGTTTTTAACAATGAAAAGTACCAGGTGTCCAAAAATGATTACATGTAGGAAAACAATCATTTGCAAAAATTGAGAAGTACCAGGTGTTCAAAAATGATTACATGTAGGAAAACAATCATTTGCAAAAATTGAGAAGTACCAGGTGTCCAAAAATGATTCCATGTAGGAAAACAATCATTTGCAAAAACCAACATAAAGAAGGTTGAACAGGTTCAGAGGAGTTGCGCCAGATTTATCACCAATACAAACGATCGCAGATGTAGTGTCACACCAATAATCAAAAACAACCCTACAGAGTAGAGGTAGCCATAGCCGGCTTTCCGATGCTCTACGTGTTCCAGCATGACATGGTTGACATTGACTGTTAATACGTTGCTCAAGTCTACATCAAACACCAGGGGCACAACTCTATATTCTGGATACCGCATTGCAGCAGCCAGACCCTCATCTCATTATGTTCCCTTGCACCATCATAGAGTGTTATCAACTAAAAGAGGGAACTCTCTTGATGCCTTCGAGGAGGCATTAAAAGAAGTCATCATTTAATCCTCCATCAGCTAATTTTTAGCAGGACCCTCAATGTAGGCCTTATATATTGACCTTACTTGGACGCGGCCATCTTAGACATGGAGTACCGGAGTGTGATTATCTTCTTTTTTTTTGCACTTTTTTTAAGCTTAAGGAACAGCGGGAAGAAAAAAGAAGAAGAACCTGTACAATATGAGGATTGAAGGAATGTAAATTCCAAAGACAGTTGCCTCATGTAACCCCAATATTGACTCACTTAAGTTCAATTCGCTCAATCACAAAATACTTTTATCAGGTAACTTTTTGGATTTATATAACTCGTATCGGGAAATACTCGTATACTGAACGCATTTGCTGTTGTAAACGTTGGTTGCAGGGCATAGGAGTATAACTATTTTGATGTCATTTATGTAAGCAGCAATGAGCCCTGGGCGTCCCGGGTTCGGTATGTGCATTTGGTGTTCAGTCCACTCGCAGGGTTTTCTCTGGGTGCTCGCTTTGTTGTTATTGTTTTAATGCAACTTTGTTTGTGATAATTCATCCATTAATATGATTAATACAATCCCATCATAGTCAGGTCTGAATAGTTTGCTGGCACCCCACCTCGCAATTAAACTAAATTGTATGCACCCCTTACCCCTTATGACTATTTTTATACACTTCGTGATGTATAAAAATTGCAATGACTTTTGGTTTAAATAATTTCAAGATAAAGTGTGCAGTAGAATATAAGATAATATGTATAGACATCACCAAAAGTAAATAATTACACCTTCTTCATGGATTCATACGACAAAGCCCGAATATATACGAACCAGGACGGATAGTACACGTGCTAACTAGTCGAAAATGACCGAGTCGACATGTTCTAATCAGTGGCATAATCCTCAAATATCAGACTATGCAACATAAAAAAGGGTCTTGTTTGAAAACAGACATAGTGTTCTCTCTTAATTATGGATAATCAAAATGTTGCACAGTTCAGATTTTGACATTTATTCGGTTAATTTTGCCATAAATTCAACCTTTGTAAAGTGACATTATCTTTTCAGCTTATTATCCGTGGATTATTTAGTTTTAAGTTCTGCAAACTTAGTTCAGTAATTTTTTAAGTATGAAATGCTTTAGTTTGTTCGTGAAAAAAGAAAAATAAAACATCAACAATTCGTCCGTCGGTATTTTCCGGAACTGAAACAGGAAGTTGCTTCAACATGACAAAACCGTAAACATAGCATTAGTTTCTAGTTATTAACCTTACATCATCGGTTAAACTTTATTATTTTCCACTATAGTTTTTGAAATTGAAGATTATTTTTCATCAGGAAACAAATTTGGATGCAATATTATATTAGGCTCAAAAAGCGGTTCCAAAACCAAAATCCAAATAACAGTGCTTACATACCTGATATTGATATACAATTGGCACAAAATGAGGAATAAAGGAATGTAAAATCCCAAGACAGAAGTTTCATCATACGACCTCAACCTACATATGAGCAAATTGATCTTAATATATATTGGCCCACTTATGATCAATTTGCTCAATCACAAAAAACGTATATCCGGTAATACCCTTTTATTGAATATTTTGTAAGAATTGTGAAATCTCAAAATTCATTAGAACGCTAAAATGTATGTTAATATGTCAACCAAAAATCTTTAAACAAAGAGACAAGTATTTGGTATTAAAGTTTCATTAACCCGGAATAAACAATTCGAAGACACCATGTAAACACATCTTCACAGAAAACCCCAGTTATTTCTGCAGGTGTTTTGTCAGCACTGCTGTCAGTCTCAATGTATGGTTTCGAATATTCTTCCTTTAGTTTTATGCAAGTTGACAACTGATTAACCTTTTGTTAGATCATCTTGTGTTGATATAATTAAGTGATGGATTGTGTTTCGTTTATCTGGAAATAGTGGATAGTAAGGTGTGGGTGATCGTACAACTTAAGAAGTGACAAAAATACTGTTTCTTGTATGTTTGTATATATTTGTACTGAAGTGTCGTTATCACACACGTAGTAATTTATATTACCATGGAAATAGTAGATATTATTGACCAATACTTGTTTCAAACGCTGACAACGTTATCACGGTTTAGTTCTCATTTTGAATCCCTCAATGTAAAGTGTCAATGGTTCGTTACTCTTGTGTGAGATGACACTCTACTAGTATCTTCAGAAAGTGAAAACTACATTGAAAAGAAAAAATATCTCTAATACCCAACTGTCCACTTTAAATATAACATTGAAAAAAGGTCTCGGTAACATTTAGGATTATAGTGGCTTAAACGAAAGCTAGAATAGCAAGACAACGTAAAATGACGAAGTTATTCAGAATAAAATGAAAAATAGTGTAGCGTATAGTGTAGATGAATGTATTTTTTTTATGCTGCAAAAAGTCTGTTAAAAGGCAACGTTACATAAGTTTTGTTAGTAAGTTTTGTATTCACACTCCGTTTGACCTACTATGATGCGATTGAAATACCAGGATGGTGAAAAGGTCTGTGGTTCTTGTAGATCTCACCCCTGGCGTTTATAAAACATGACGTTTTTCAAGAAATGAGCAGTGACAGAGCATGCTAGACTATACCTGTCTGTTGCACTGTTGACTCGAAAGAATTCAATATCCTATCTGCTTTGGGGAATGATTATCCACATCACAACACTAAACCGCAATGTTCACTGAGGTTTGCATGATACTGAAATGTCTAACGCGGCCATCTTAGACATGGACGTTAATTATACGAGGCATGTTACTACTAACGGGTTGATGATTTAAATATCAGAGTAAGTATTAATTGTAGTATTGCTTTAGTATAAACGGTTTTATTTCACGTTTTTGCAAGATAACAATCAAAAAGAAAAGACCAAAAATATATACAAAAGGAAAGCAAACAAAAACACAAACAAGCAAAAACAAAGACACATAGTTATAATGATAGTCAACAAGTGTTGCGTTGGTTCCTATTTTGTATTTAATGGAAATAATACGGAAATTCAAAAAATATTACAAACATATCGCACAAAATCTTGCTTTTGGCATATTAGGCCTAATGGAACACAATTTGCTTTAGTAAAACAACAATTTTGCTCTTTGAAGGATATGTTGCAAAAGATCCCGTGACAAGATATAAATTATGCAGTAAGCTTTAAAGTATCCAAGATATTAGAAGAATTCTCGTCCTCCAAATGTTAAGGGCTGTAATGGTTTGTTGCCAATGACAAAAAATTCAACAGAGATCATCTCAAAGGCAGTTTTAAAATTTTCTTTGCACTATTACTTTTGAGCGGAGAACATTTTGAAATGTTCCCGTCATGAATGATATTGAAAGAGAGTTTATTAAATCAATTCTGACACAGGAGACGAGTATCTGACTGCCCTTTGACTTTCCAGCGCCAAATCGTTCAATATAACTAACGGCGACGATCTATATGTCTTATTGAAAGCGCGTGTTATTTAATAAGCATCGTTAGGAGAAATAAATGGGTATCAGTTGCAAGTGTACCTAAACCATTCATTTTAGTGCCAAGAAGATTTATGCTACGATACAAAATGACAGCAATTACCCACACACCGTATTCATCAAGTTAACTATATAAAGGCTCTGTCAGACATCACCGTATAGAGCAAAACGTACGAATACTGTAAACGCCAATATTTTCGCGCTCAGTAATTTTCGCGCAAAGCCAATTTTGGACCAGTTTCCGTGTTTTTATTTTCGCGCACGTGAACATTGGCCGAGTATGGAACTTCTTTTGTAACAAATACAACGTAATAGCGCAAAAAATACCACTTATACAGTAATGTACAAAAATCAACATATTGAACGTGTGCTAAACGGAATACCACGATAAACGAATTAAACGCATACATAACGCACAGACCGTATGGATAACGTATTGAACGTACTTGTAACGAACATATGACGAACAACAATGCATTTATAAAACAGAACAATAGTGGGGTAAAGTACATTAGGCGTACGTTTTGCTCTATACGTTGATATGTGACAGAGCCTTAAAAAACTACAGTATACTGCATTGGTCCTTAAGTCTCATTCCAAAGGGAAAGGTAATTTTTATTTAAGTATTTTGCTATATTACCATAAATGAAAAATAAGCCGCTAGTCAGAAAATAAAATTGGTTTTGATAATCAATATTAAGTAATGATTTTTCGGACTAGCGAAGCCTGTTTTATGTTCGGATGGGCGGACCTTCTTTCATTTTCGAACTGGTGAACCTTATTTCATTTTCGGACTAGCGAACCTTCGGATTGGCGAACTGCAATCTATATGGTAAATTTATATCCATAGATTACGATTTGGACAAATTTATGGTCGGCAAAGATATTGGCGATCCGAAATCATTTTATTATTCCTTCTTAATCAGATTTGTATCTAAATTGAATGATTCATTTTTCTTCCATTTCATGCTTGCTAGCAGTGATAATCTACATATCATCAGTGAGGGTATTTTATTACCTCCCACACGAATCATGAAGAAATTCGAGAGATGTATGGTGGTAGAGTAGGCGAGACGCAATCTGACACTTTCACTACTGTTGATGGCAAAACATTTAATGTATCTGGCGGGATGATTAGATTCTACTTGTGTCGTTTAACAATCGGATATATCGTGACTTTGCTGAGTAACTATATTCTGATTTAATCATATATCACAGTGATGGATATACAAGATTTGGTTTTGGGGTTTCTCTCAATGTATTGCAATCTAGATTAACAACTTGTTAAACTCATTACTCTATTTATATATTTGTAATATTCCGATTTCATTAACAGTTCAATCATTGAAGCAGCAGACCCTACCCTGTACCGAATTGTGTTTTAAAAACGAAAGGAATAGCATGAATACATTGATAACACTGGTCTACAGCCAAAAAGTATCTTAAACGAAAGTAGTAAATCTTGACTAATTTTGGGTCACTGAAACCAAATATGATGCTTAAAAATGCTAGTTAGCTCTTGTTTTAAAGATACACAACCCCAGTGGTATACTGTGTACCGCAATGGGAGCTAATAGGCAATATAGGGAGTAGCACAATGTTGAGTACAGAAACCTTACTTTTTAATGTTATTTTATCTGATCATGTCAATTGAAAGTATTGTTAATGAAGTAGGATAATAAACTGATTACAGAACTTGTTTAAGCCACTGCTATTTTGAGTCTGAAGAAGATGATAGGTGATTTGGTATCCTGTCATGATGTTGTTATAAATGTTGACTGGAAAATCTGAAACAGTTGATGTTGATGGTTTAAATGAAACCAGTAAGTCCTAATGAGTGGAGGTGTTTTATTGATGCTATTGATTGATCAATATTGAGTCTCAGCGAGTACTTTTACATGAAATAAACTTGACAATGTAAAGCAACTTTTTAGAATGCATTAAGTATGCCAATACAATGACAGATTTGCGTTGACCTTAAAATCATTACTATCTTGCTTGTTCTTAATGAGGTTACACATAGTATTATATTGTTTTCTTAGTGAATGGGACGGTTGAGCAAGACCTTCCCACCAACTGCTTCTCATTAATGATATTCAATGAGACCGGCCTTACCAGCAACAACTTGAATCTGAAACTCAATATGTGCAATGTCTTTCACTTGTAGACCAAAACAAGGTTTTACTAAAAATGGAACTCATAAAGAATGAAGAACTTTGGTAAGGCCATGGATCAGCATTCCATGGAGCCTTGGTACTTAATTCCTAAAGCTGAGTAAAGCAATAGAGGGTGTATTTGTTGTTCCTCGAACCATGAACTTTTAGATGAAGCATTTGATTGCATCATAGGAAGCAATAGAAGACTTCTAAGTTGTTAACAATTTCCTTGGAAATAATGAAGCTGGCATTTACAAAAAATTTGTGGAAGACATGCTACTATGTTATTGAAAGTTAGGGTGCAATTTGTCCTTAAAAATCAATCGCATCGATTCATTTCCTGTCAACTGTGGTGCAGTCGGTGATAACAAGGTGAACATTTCGATCTAAGCCATAGAGAAACGTTATCAAGACAAATAGAGCACATCATTATTGTGAGATTTCTGTTGTTCCTAAAAAGAGATGGCCCAGATATTAAGTGTAAGAAACAACCAAAGAAGCATCAGTAGAATCTTCATAATCTGTGTAACTGTATATACGTAAAATGCATGTAGATCTACCACATTGTGTATTGCTCCTATACGTTGCCATGTAAAATATTGAATCACAAATTTCTTAAAAACTAGAGCTAATCAGATTTTTTAATGGTCATATTCGTGTTCAGCAGCCAAAAATTTACAAAGAAAGGTATGTTTCATCTCAGATACTCAAAATTTTTGAAAATTTGTAGACCAGTGTAATTTAAGTTGCAGTTTCTATCAAACAAAACAGAAAACGTCCACAGGAAACTTTTTTGTACGTGCAGCCAGTATGGTGAACGTGAATTCACTGTCATTATGGAATTTGAGTTAATTAAATCTTCTACGAGTAGTATATAAGTGGCAAGTGTTATAGACTTGGAAATAGAACAACCACATTTTAGACAATCTTTATAGAAGAATAAGTTGCTAAATTTACTTGTACACTTCCTGCCTACCCTATTCTGGATCATCAGCAAACACATTGTATATAAATAGAATTCAATTAAAGATTCCTTGTCCTACCTTCCTCTTTAATTGATAAAAAATCCCTACGTGTCACCTCATGTTATAATAGGAACATTATAATGGTGTACAAAAACTCAATTTATTTTCTGATTTCTTTTTTTATATACGTAACAACACATTTATTATGGTATTCATCAGGTTTTTCATCATTTGTAGCCGTATAATTGTATTATTTCCTTGAGCACGTTATCATATCCTCACGGTGTCTTACAATCCGTATACTTGCAATGAAAAAGTAGCTTGCTCTCATAATTTTATAAAATATAATTAAAACGTTCTTGAAGGAAGATTAATAAACCAGAAAATCAACATGTTGGTGCACCATTTAGTGACGGGACTTAGTTACATCATCTTCCGGCATGATGTGCCAGGTAAGAGAAGTAAATGATCTTTCAATTTATTATACATATAATGATGTAACCAGTCATATCTAAAGGTACCTTAAGGTTTGATAATTATTTTATCAGACCATAATAATAATTCCTTGAACATGTTTTCATGCCCTTATGGTGTCTTACAATATTTGCAATGAAAAGAGTATTAAAGTAAGCTTGCTATCATAACGCCCCACGTAGATTGATAAATCAATCAAATTATTCATCTAGCAAAACTAAATATCAGAACACCATTTATTGACATTATGTGCCAGGTAAGAAAAATAAAGGATCTTGCAATTAAGGATTAATTTATCGCAAGAAAAATAAAACAAAACAAAGCAAAGCAATTTGGTGTCGCTTCTGCGGCGTAGGTGGCTCTTATTTACATTCCGTAGCTTGTGTTTTAATGCTACGGTCTATGAGCGACATGGAGGAATGCCACGCATACTTTCAATAACATTTGTTAAGTTTACATCATCAGTTGAAATTAATTATTTTCCACCACTGTTTTTTGAAAGTGAGGATTATTTTTCACCAGAAAACAAATTTGGATGCAATATTATATCATGTCAGAGCAATCAGAGGCCTAGGCACAAAATGAGGAATAAAGGAAGATAAATTCCCAAGACAGTTACATCATACGACCTGAACCTACATACTGTCCCACTCAAGATCAACTTGCTCAATCACAAAAAGACTTTTATTCCGTAATGCTCTTTTCCCGGGTCCCTTTTATTCAATATTTTGTTAGAAATGTCAGATCTCAAAATTCATTAGAACGCTAAAATGTATGTTAATATGTCAATCAAAAATCTTTAAACAAAGAGTCAAGTAACAATAATCGTTGGTATTAAAGTTACTTTAACCGGAATAAACCATTCGATGACACCATGTAACCATTATCTTCACAGATAAAACTCTGTTATTTCTTTACGTGTTTTGTCAGCACTGCTGTCAGTCTCAATACCTAGGGAGCAAAGCCCCATATTTGGAGTAAAACTGCAATGGTAAATTATTTTAATGTGTCCTATCTAGATGGCTTCTATGGACCACATGTAGCATCACTAGGGTGGACACAAAATCATTATGTTGCATGGGACGGTCCAGGAAGGGGGCAAAGTCTTTGCAGGGGGGGGGGGGGGGGGGGTAAATTTCAAAATTGGTCAAATTGTGTTTAAATCCATTCTAACATGTTCCTCTCATCATGAGGAAGCAGAAAATGTATACTTTGACCCATCTCTGACAAAGGGATTTTGAGTTATATCCAAAAACATGAAAGGTCATTCCAGGGGTCACGTGTTGGGCCTATTGGATTCATACATTTCAAGAGTGTCCGATTTTGTTCAAAATGGTCTCAAAACGTTCGTCGTGCAAAACTGTCTACACATAGTAATATTTTCTGACGTATTTGAGCAATATTTTTTATGGTATAAAGCAAAACTCCTTACTTACAATTGGTGCAAATGTAAAAAAACTTTATCTCGACCTGTAACCATATCAAGAATTGATCTTACATATTGCAAAATGTTACTTTATACAGACAGTTTTGCAAGACGAACATTTTGAGACCATTTTGAACAAAATCGGACACTTTTGAAATGTTTGACTCCCATAGGCCCAATATTTGATCCCTGGAACGATCTTTTATGTTTTTGGATATAACTCAAAAGCCCTTCATCAGAGACGGGTCAAAGTATATATTTTCTGATTCCTTATGATGAGTGGAACATGTTACATTGGTTTTTAAACAAAGCGATTAATTTTGTGTCCACCCTAGCGATGTCACATATGGTTCATAGAACCCATCTAGATGGGACACATTTAAATAATTTACCATTGCAGGTAAACATGTTTTGCTCCCTAGGTACAATGTATGGTTTCGAAAATTCTTCCTTTAGTTGCATACAAGTTGACAACTGATTAACCTTTTGTTAGATCATCTTGTGTTGATATAATTAGGTGATGGATTGTGTTTCGTTTATCTGGAAATAGTAAGGGTGTGAGTGATCGTACATTTTAAGAAGTGACAAAATACTGTTTCTTGTATGCTAAGTACTATATTTCTTCATAAAAGTCGTTATCACCCACGCAGTAATTTATTGACCAATACTGGTTTCAAACGTTAGCAACGTTATCACGGTTAAGTTCCCATTTTTCTCCCTCAATGTAAAGTGTCAATGGTGCGTTACTCTTGTGTGAACTGGCACTCTACTAGTATCTTCAGAAACTGAAAATTGCGCTGAAAAGAGAAAATTCCTCTAAAAATACCCTACTGTCCACTTTAAATATATTATTGAAAATAAGGCTTAGTAACATTCAGGATTATGGTGGCTTAAACGAAAGCTAGAATAAGACAATGTAAAATGACGATGTTGTTAAGAATAACAAGAAAAATAGTGTAGAGTAGTGTAGAGGAATGTAAAATGTTTTATGCTGCAAAAAGTATATTAAACGGCAACATTGCATTAGGTGGGTCAGTAAGTTTTGTATCCACTCTCCGTTTGACTTATTCTGATGCGATTGAAATACCAGAATGGTGAAAAGGTCTGTGGTTCTTGTAGATCTCACCTCTGGCGTTTAAAAAACATGAAGTTATTCAAGAAATGTGCAGTGCCAGAGTATGCTAGACTATTATCTGTCTGTTTCACTGTTGACTCGAAAGAATTCAATATCCTATCTGCTTTGGGGAATGATTATCCACATCACAACACTAAACCGCAATGTTCACTGAGGTTGGCATGATATTGAGCATGTTGAGATGTCTAATGTTACTTTCATATTATACGAGGCATGTTACTAGTAAAGTGGTTGAGGATTTAAATATCTGAATAAATATTAATTGTAGTATTGCTTAAGTAAACGGTTTAATTTCACGTTTTTCATGTTTTTGCAAGATAACAAACAATCAAAAAGAAAATACAAAAAAATATATACAAAAGGTAAAACAAACAAAAACACAAACAAGCACAAAAACAATGACACATAATTATACCATAGTCAAAAAGTGTTGCGTTGGTTCCTATTTTGATTTAAAACTGGGTAATAGTAAGTGTATTTAATAGAAATAATACGGAAATTCAAAAAATATTACAAACATATCGCACTAAATCTGGCTTTTGGCATATTAGGCCTATACACTTAGAAAGCCGGTATCAAATATACGAGTAGTTTTCGGGATCATTTTATTTTGATCCTTTAAGGATCACTTTTGATCCAACGTGGATCGTTTTGATACTTTTTCGGATCAAAATAAACAAATGGATCAAATTCACCAGGATCATTTTTGATCCTTTTTTAGGATCATTTTATTTTTATCCTTTTTGATTACAATTTCAAAGTTTTGATCCGTATTTCTGGTTTACTTTGATACGGAAAGGATGAGTTCATATTTGATACCGCGTTTAATTGGATCCAACGTGATCTTTTGTTTCATATTTGAGTACACCCCATATCCACCACATTACCGGAAATGTATACAATGATATACAAATACGATGATTTCATCACATTTGATAACTGCCTGTTCTGTGGCCGAGTGGTTAGAGCGTTGGTCATTATAATTGGTAATTATACATGGTGCACATGCGGCGTGGGTTCAAACCCTGCTAGGGTCACTTCAGTGAGATGTTTTTAGGCATATCTTTTTTATAAGAAATATTTGATCCTTTTTTCGGATCAAGAATTTTGATCCTTATTTTTGGATCAGTTTGATCCTTAAAGGGTAAGCTCATATTTGATACCTAAAAAGGATCAAAATTGATCCTTTTTGTCTCATATTTGATCCTTCCTTTCTAAGAGTGTAATGGAACACAATTGCTTTAGTAAAACAACAATTGTGCTCTTTGAAGGACATGTTGCAAAAGATCCCGTAGACAAGATATAAATTATGCAGTAAGCTTTAAAGTATCCAAGATATTAGAATAACTCTCGTCCTCCAAATGTTAAGGGCTGAAATGGTCTGTTGCCAATGACAAAACATTCCACAGAGATCATTTCAAGGGCAGTTTTAAAATTTTCTTTGCACTTACTTTTGATCGGAGAACATTTTGAAATGTTCTTGTCATGAATGATATTGAAAGAGAGTTTATTAAATCAATTCTGACACAGGAGACGAGTATCTGACTGCCCTTTGACTTCCCAGCGCCAAATCGTTCAATATAACTAACGGCGACGATCTATATGTCTTGTTGAAAGCGCGTGTTATTTAATAAGTATCGTTAGGAGAAATAAATGGGTATCAGTTGCATGTGTACCCAGACCATTTATTTTAGTGCCAAGAAGATTTATGCTACAATGCAAACGACCACAATTACCCACAAACCGTATTATTTCATCATGTTCATCAAGGTAACTACATTGTATATAAAGGACTAATGCAAACCGCATTGGTCCTTAAGCCCCATTCCAAAAGAAAAGTTAATTGTTACCGTCCATCCCAAACCAGCCGTAAATGCCACCTCTTGTCATTTTCTCTTTTTTAATTATTTGCAAACACCATACATTAAGGACTAAAGATACCATTATCAACTTCACACGATTTCTAGAAGTCAAGTTATGTTCCGTCAAAGGTTGTCAGAGAGTAAAACGTATAACTGAGATAAACGCGTTCAAAGATCAGTAAGTCCTAAATTTTCTGTGGATTGTCTTAAAAATATGCAGATTTTATTGGCGGACCTTTTTTCATTTTCGGATTTTATCGAATCATATTTTATTTTTGCACTGGCGAACCTTATTTTATTCTCGGACTGGTGAACCTTATTTCATTTTCGGACTATCGAACATTCGGACGAGTGAACATTCGGACTGGCGGACTGTAATCTGTAATTTATATTCATAGATCACGATTTTGGACAAATTTATAGATCGCCAAAGATATTGGCGATCAGAAAAAAAAAAATCCTCATGTTTTCATCAGATTTACATCTAAAATGAGTGATTTAGGTTTTGTTTTCTTTTTTTTTTTATTGCTGGCAGTGATTATCCAAAGATCTTTGGATTATCCACACATCATCAGTGAGGGTATTTTATTACCCCCTACACGAATCATGAAGGAATTCTTGAGATGTATGGTGATAGAGTATAGGCGAGACGCAAACCGACACTTTCACTGCTGTTGATGGCAAAACATTTAATGTATCTGGTGGGATGATTAGATTCTATTTGTGTCGTTTAACAATAGGAAATATCGTGACTTTGCCGAGTAATGATGTTATGATTTAATCATATATCACAGTAATGGCTATACAAGCTTTGGTGTTTTTTCTCCCGATTTATTCTAATCTAGTTTAACAGCCTGTTAAACGTAATACTCTATTTATGTGTTTGTAATATTCCAATTTCATTAACAGTTTAATCATATAACATTGCAGCAGACCATGGACCGAATTGTGTTTTACAATGAAAAGAATAGCAAATGGATAACTTAGGATAATTTGATACTTGAATTTAGTTATGTTGCAATGTTTATTAAATAAAATGGAAAATGCCCACAGGAAACCCTTTTTTTGTACGTGCAGCCAGTTTAGTGAACGTGAATTCACTGTTATTATGGAATTTGAGTCAATTAAATCCTGTACGTTATTATGTGGTAATGTTTTAGACCCGGAAATAGAACTGGCAAATTTTAGACAATCCTAGAAGAATAAGTTGCTAAATTTACCTGTAAAGACCCTTCCTTCCTGCCCTATTTTGGATCATCAGCAAACATATTGTAAGTAAGAATCAATTAAAGATTCCTTGTCATTCGTTCCTGTTTTATTGATAAAAATCCCTACATGTCACCTTAACCATGTTATAATGAAAATATTATAACGATGTACCAAAACTTTATTCATTTTCTGATTTATTTTTTGTATAACAATACATTTATTATGGTAATCATCAGGTTTTTCATCATTTGTAGCCTTATAATCGTAATAATTCCTTGAACACATTATCATATCCCCACGGTGTCTTACAATCCGTATATGTTAGGGCGTGTTCACACAGAGAAATTTGGTCATGACTATATTCTCGCTCTCGAGCCACTCATGACCAAATTATCAGTGCGAACGCAATTTTAGAAAGTGTCTCGCTCGTGACCAAAAGTGACGCGCCACTAGTTTTAACGCGCAAGTCGTGTCCCATTGTGAATGCAACTGCTACGTTGTCTCTCTCTAGAGCCGCTCACAAGCGAAAATATAGTCATGACCAAATTATGTGTGAACACGCCCTTAGATATTTGCAATGAAAACAACTTTCATAATTATAAAATATAATTAAAACGTGTTTGAAGGGACATTGATGAATCAATCAGATTATGTATATATAAAATCAAAATGTTGGTGCACCATTTGGTGACGGGACTTAGTTACATGATGTTCCGGCATGATGTGCCAGGTAAGAGAAGATCTTTCAATATATATTTCACTATATATATTATATATCAATTACATATAACATATGAAAAACATATCAACTTGTATACTTTGTATTATATTTTATGCAGCAGCATTGTTGTGTTTAATGAATTCAAGTTTTTGATGTCCTGACAATGTTACATCACTGAAGGCGAACATATTTTTGTCATTATGAATTTACCTTTGACATTATCTGGTTATCTATTACACTAATGTTAATTTCAAGCATTATTATGCATAAATATACTTTTTTAATTCAGAGCAGTTTATCATATAAGTCATTGACTAGCAGTAGAATATTTGTTTTTAACAATGAGAATTACTAAGTGTCCAAAAATGATTATAAAAGCAATCCTTGCAAGAACTAACATTAAAGAGGTTGAACAGGCAAGTTGCGTCAGATTTATCACAAATACATACGATCGCATATAGTGTCACACCAATAACCAAAGACCTATAATACAATGAACAGCCCTACAAAGTAGAGGTAGCCATAGCCGCCTTTCAATGCTCTAAAGGATCTAGCATGATATGGTTGACATTGACTGTTAATACGTTCCTCACCAAGTCTACATCAAACACCAAGGGCACAATTGAATACGCCAGATCCCAACTCCAATAGCTCCCTTCTGTTAATTATATTTATAAAATATAAATGTATACAAATTTCTGAAAATGCTTTCACATCACTAAAATAGCATTTCCATGTAATATCCTAATCATATTGTCACATTTGACCTTGTTGTTGACTTGTTTGGACAATGTTAGATAATTGTTATAGTACATAGTTGCTATATTTAAACAGCCATTACAAGAACATCCCAACTCCATGAGCTCTCCTCTGAAACTTTATGCTAGGAAAATTATCTAACAATGTCTAACAAAGTCAACTACAAGGTCAAATGTGACACTATGATTGGGATAAAGACATAGAAATGCTTTCTAGTGATTTGAAAGCATTTTAAGAGATTTATATGCATTTATATTTTACATAACTTAACAGAAGGGAGCTATTGGAGTTTGGATTTTCTTATTCTGGCGTATTTAATTCTATATTCTAGATACCGCAAGACCCTCATCTCACTCTCTTCCCTCGCACCATTAGAGAGTGTAATCAACTAAACGAGGAACTCTCTTGATGCCTTCGAGGAGGCATTAAAAGAAGTCATCATTTAATCCTCCATCAGCTAATTTTTAGCAGGACCCTCAATGTAGGCCCTATTGACCTTTACTTACTTTGTGGACGCGGCCATCTTAGACATGGCCATGGACGCTAATCCTACCGCAGTGCACTTTTGCACTTATTAAAAATCCAAATCCTGATCGTTCGCATTATAGCATGGCAAATAAGAAACCCTTGCCACAAATGGTTAATTCAAACCACTCCCTCCCGAAACCTTGTTGTTGTGTTTTTCATCAAAACAAAATTCTATTTCACACAGAATTTAAGACAACGTGAACATTTAATCGGGAGTATTCTCCCTTAAGTTGTACACATTGACAACTATTTTTAGATACTGATTAAACTTATGTTAGATCATCGTGTTTTGATATAATTAACAGAGGGATAGTGTTTCGTTTATCTGGTAATTGTGGAAAGTAAGGTGTAATGATCGTAAACTTAGAAGAAGCGGCAACATTCTGCTATATAATATTCCCTATTTCTTGCGAAATACAATGTCGTTGTTATCCAATATGGTCATAAACCCTAACCTACTTGAGCATTACTGTATCAAGAGTCTCAATTTCAAGCATTTGACCATTTGATTCGATCTCGGGACTTTTAGATTCCTGGTCAGCAACAGCAATATCAAATCAGCAGCTTGCGGTTCCTGGGTTCCTTGGAAGCGACTTAGTGTCCAAACCGTATGTCTTCTTCTTCTTCTTTTTCCTCCTCCTTCTCCTCCCCTAATATGTGGACAAAAACGAGGACACGCGATGAAGAATGCTGCACGCCTTGTACCCGATAGAGCGTAACACACATCACACATCGATGTTTGAGCAGGATTATTCTTTGTGTGTCCTCGTTAATTGGAGTCACTGATCACGTGATCAGCGAAGACGGGTTAACTAACGACTATTAAGAAATAGTAATCAAATGATCTATGAAATATATGGGGATAAAGTGTCAAATAAATAAATACAAATAAATATTGGGGATTTATAGTGCGCTATGCCTCCAAGATTTGTAATTCCACTCGGCCTCTGCACACTTTACAGGTGTTCGCTGACCACTTTGGCTCAAGTATAAGCTCCATTCCACATCAAGCATCATTTCAGGTTCTGCGGCAACCTCAAGGTGCGCTAAACCTTGATCAGCCCACATACGCACCATTGCTGCCCGGATCAGCTCCCCGAGTTTCGTACAGGTTTCCACGAGACAATTAGCAGTTAGTTCCTTGTCCAAGGGAATTTCAAGCACATTCAAATTTTTTAGCACCAGCGGGGTTCGAACTCGGGACCTTCCGCACCGCAAGCGAGCGCCTTACCGATTGAGCTAACTTTACAGGGGCCTACAATATCGTAAATCGCTGCACGTAGTGACGCTAGTGGCAAATTTGCCAGGGTTTTAAACCATAAAGGTGGAATAGGACATTAAATTATATTTATAGAGAAATAATACGGGACTATATTTTATTTTGATTTTATGCTAATTATTTAGCTGAGAAATAGTTGTGAATGTGTAGTAAAATTCAGCACCACAGAACATTTTATAATGAAATTAAAGATGGAGCAAATATGCGTGTCTCTAGAAATACTCGGGCCTTTTTTATGACAGGCCGACAAAAACACTACAAAATATCGCCTGATATATCGGGAAAACAAGCCGGTCACCATATTGTTTCTTTGATGATTTCTGAAAGGTTTGCTTCAACACTTGAAAACAAAGTTAAATCTACGAGGGTCATTCAAAAAGTTCTACCTGTTGTATCATAACCTTTGTTCTAATTACGGTAGATACTTGAAAATTGGCAAAAATATAGTGAAGAATGTGTCCTACATATTGTGCAACAATCATATTAATAGCTTTTGTAGATTTTTGTAAGTGTCATGAAAACCACAAAGGGTTTCGTTACACCGGAAACGGTCAAAATATGTGCAACATTTTTAAAAGAGGCTCAAATACAGTAAATTACAAATGCCATAATATAGCCATATAGTATAATTGCTATACAGTAAAAATATTATAAAACATAAGAATGAAGATACAATTATGCGGGATGATTAAAAAAGCTGACCCAAACTGCAAATAATGGTAATTCACAAGAATAACAATATTGGGAACAAATAGCCCTTCCAGCAAGAATATTAAAACCACCAAAGACACAGTTTACGAAGAAATTGACCTGAATAAAACGAGATACAAAATGGCGGCATTATGAAGCTTTATTTGTAAAATGTGTTCATGGTATATACCAAGGGCAACCAAATTCAAGTTTTTGACTGAAAAAATGTGGTGTAGTAGCTTTAACTATTGCCTTTTACATAAATACGGACTTGGAAAAGTCAGGCTATAGAGAAACACACTATGCTAATATTAGTAAACCTGAGGGTGTACAAGACATCCTTTCAAATATTGGGATTCTGGGTAATTTCTGTTTGTAACAAGTTTACTTTATCAGTGACAAATGACTTGTTGGACTGTAAGGTACACTTTCATATCAAATGTATTCTGTAACTTACATAACTTTTGGGTTTACATATAGTTTTTCATACATAAGCTGCACATATAATTTAACGAGAAATGTCATTAGATATTTTACCGTTTCCGGTGTACCCTAACCTTACTGTGGTTTTCAGGTAACCTACAGAAATCTAGATAAGATATTGATATGATTGTTGCACCATGTGTAGGTGACATCCTTAGCTATATTTGTGTAAATTTTTAAGTAGCTACCTTTAACAGAACAAAACTTATGATACAACAGGTAGAACTTTATGAATGACCCTCGTAGAATGCTTGAATCATTAATTACAGAGATACAGAGCGTTTTCAGACCCCTACTTTACGTGTAAAAGTATAGGAACGTTATTTGGGATAGTGCACCCTTTAGACGACCCTTCCTATGCACAAGAAATAGTAGGATTAAGGAAAAAGTCTATGATTCTTAGAGATCTCGCCTCCTGTGTATAAAACATGATTGTATACTAGAAATGTGTGGTGACATAGCATGCTCGACTATAACGACCTTTTCACTGTCGATTCTACAGAATTCAATATATCTGCTGTAGGGAATGATTATTTACATCGCAGCACTAAACCGCAATGTTCACTGATGATTGCATGATACGGATATGTCTAATGCTACTTTCCACATTTCAGTCTAGAGGCATTTTACTGGTTAAATTACTACTGGAAATGTCTAGTTTGATTAGTATATATATTGAACAGAATACAGTAGTTTCAAGTTTAATGAAGTTGTAAAAATTACTTACTGTCAGTTACTGTCTCTTAAAAAAGTTTTGGCTCCTATTTGTAATATAATGCTCTAATATCTGGAGCAAATTAAAGAAAATGGTTTTGCTTTCAAACAAACAAACAAAAAACACAAGCAATGAGCATGATAAATAGTTATCCGATACAAAACAGATGACGTATCTTCAGGGTCCAGGGAGTATGTTGCAATTAAGTGATTTTAAGCTTAAAGCTACATTTTGTATGAGATTACGGAAATATACATCACCTGAAGAATAAAAGTAAAAAATCTAAACCATTTGATCAAAACGTCATATAAAACATAGGGTACAGAAAAAGGAATATCAAAATAAACTGATTGTAACATTGCTTCTTTCAAATTAAGTAAACATGAACCCATTTACGTAGTATATTCTATTCTATATTTTAAAGTTTCTGATGTTGTGTTAATTCTAATATAAAACACATAATTCACACTTTAAAATACGCATGATTGTTAAGTCAATTTTGATTTGAAGGCAAATTTCACATGTACTTAAGCTCAAATTGAATGCCTCAAACGATAAAATCCTTAGGCCAAACACAACCGCGTATGGTAACCTTGATTTCAATCTGGTCACATGAATGCAATAATATTGTATGTCCTGCATCAGACACTAGGGTAATGCTCTCCCAAAATGAGACATAAATAAATGTGACCGTCCACCCCAAAACAGCAGTAATTGCCAGCTCTTGCCATTTTCACTTTTTTTGATTATTTGCAAAGACAATGCTTTAAGGATTAAAATGACACCGTAATGAACTTTACACGATTTCCAGAAGTCAAGTTATGGTCCGTCAAAGGTTGTCAGGGAGTAAAAAGTATAACTGAAATATACGCGTTCAAAGATTAGTAAGCCCTATATTTTCTGTTGATCGTCTTAAGAAAATGTAAATTTATTCCACATTTCCTATCATTTTCTTGAAATGAAACTTTGCTGGTATTTTGTAGTAAGCACTAGGATTGAGAATCGGTCAAAAAATCAATTTCGGCAAATTACGACCTTGACATGTATTTTCACCTGTAGCGCAAAATGAATGTTTCTGGCATTTACTGCTCATACGGGCTGGACGGTCACAAATGTAGATTCCCAAGACACCATGACCCCGGCCTATATTTATGGTCTAATAAATATCTGAAAGGATAAATCAAGTTATGTTTTTTAGCCATCAGAAGTTAATGAAGACGCATATGGCCTTTGTTTTTATGTGTGAGATTGCCAATCTTCTAACATCATGACATGTAGTGCATGGTCATAAGAGGAGTATTGAGTGTATTCGGTGCAATGAGCTGAACTGAGTGTCTAGTCTCTCATAACCAGGAGTCCGGGTCTAATTGATCTACACGGAATAAGTCGCAATCAATAATTTTTTGATTGCACATGTACAAGTACGTTCTACGCAATTGAAGTAGCTAAAACACTTAGTCACACAAACGCTGTATTTCATTACATCGGTGTCCTCTGTTTGATCACAGAATATGAACACATTGCAGGAATAACAATTCACAACACATCTCTTTCTGATTGTGTTTATTTCCAAAGTTGTTGTATATAAAACATTATGTCACCTCATTAGAGGAGAGGTGTATTAAGGCATTTTAAATGACATGATATAGAAATGTTGTCTTGAACACTTCATTCCGAATGTGCTGTATAAACACCAATTTTTTGGTGGTAATCAGCCTTATAATCGTAATAATTCCGCGAAAATTTTCTGAGGGTGACTTCAACATTGGTGGTGATACATGTTGCTCTCATTTTAATAACATCCCACGCAGATTCATGCGTCAATTGATTGTTGATAACCCTGTTGTTCTACAATATTATCAATAGGATGAAAGGCTCCGTTACATCATTTGGTTGTAGTAGTTGCAGTTACATGATGTGCCAGTTAAAAGAACTGAGGATCTTTCAAGTAGGAAATAGTGCAAGTGAATACAAACTATCTTAACGACTTGGTACTCTGCTTAGGCATAATTATAACATAATGAGTTCAACTTTGTATTATTCAGACAATATGTGTACCGTCGCGGCAAAAGGGACCAGTTGTCGGCAACTTCCATTTTGCGCTAGAGGCCGGTAAAGTTGAACTATACCAAAATATG
>JXSR01S017417.1:37788-49255 GCA_000969725.1 Ophiothrix spiculata
CCCACATATCCTGCTGAACGAACTTCTCATGTAGGAGACGACAACTGCATCCTTTTGCCGCGACTGCCCACATATCCTGCTGAACGAACTTCTTGTCAATATTTTATTTACGAAAATGAATGACTCGTAACATTTGAAAGTCGAGATTGCAGGTATAGGATTTATTACCGATCCAGGACTACACACAAGCATTAGAGAACTGATACTGAATATAAAATGCACATATGCTTAAAGCAACTATGCCATCTATATTGGGGTATTGTCACTTCGTCCAAACCCACTTGGTCCTATAGCCACTTCGTCCAATCACCACTTCGTCCCAAAGCCACTTCGTCCAATGCCACTTTGTCCAATACCACTTCGTTCAAACCCACTTCGTCCAATACCACTTCGTCCAAACCCACTTCGCCCAATGCCACTTCGTCCAATGCCATTTGCAGCTACAATACAAGATATGCTCATGATTACAGTATAAATGCACCCAAGAAACCTTTTCCAATTCTTTGGACAATAAACAAAAAACGTTGCACCAGCACAAAACAGTTCAAAACTCAGTTAAAGTTAACTATTCTATCAAACTACAAATAATATTTCCCTTCTCACGGAGCATGTCTTGTATCTTGTTGTTGTTATTCTTGTTGTTTTTTTTGATTGATTTAGGGTTTTGTATACTGAAACATATTGAAACTTTGTTTGCCATGTTTGCCAGTATGAAGTGTGATTTTGTGAATTAACCCTCGTTGTAACAATCTTATTTTTTAACATGGTTTACCAAGGGGTGAATTAATCTGTAGACCCTCCCCTTATGAGTTTGGAATTGATGCGCCCAAAGTGTGATTGTTTGGCACCATGGTGGGTAGGGTCTCCTTTAGACGAAGTGGTATTGGACGAAGTGGCATTGGACTAATTGGCATTGGACGAAGTGGTATTGGACGAAGTGGCATTGGACGAAGTAGCATTGGACGAAGTGGCATTGGACGAAGTGGTATTGGACGAAGTGGCATTGGACGAAGTGGCATTGGACGAATTGGTATTGGACGAAGTGGTATTAGAAGAAGTGGCTATTGGACGAAGTGGCTATAGGACGAAGTGGTGATTGGACCAAGTGGCTATAGGACGAAGTGATGATTGGACCAAGTGGGTTTGGACCAAGTGGGTTTGGACGAAGTTGCGATAGACCTCTATATTAGCATTTATCTGGTGAAGGTGGTAAATGGATAATGCAGATTTAGCGAAAATAGAGAGTAAACCCAAATGTTATAATGATTATAGTTCACCATCGGCAGACACATAATAAATATGTCAAACTTCAAAACATCCCTATTACTCTCGAGATTTGTTATCATTTGCCATAAAACTTGGATTATTTGAATTGCATGGAGGTGTACGGTATTCAGAATGACATGATTATTACAAGATCTAGAAAAATGAAAAACGTTATACATGTAATATCAACTCCAAAAGTGGTAACGCAAGGAGCTTAGAATACTAAAAGTGTTTAATTATTGAAATTGTGATTCCTTGATATTAATTGGAATATGAATTTTATTGGCCAAACAAAATAAGTTTCAAAAACTTATGGAAGGAAACTCTTCAAGAGTTATACGAGTGGATATTTATACGTAGTGGTAGAAAACATGGAAATTAAATTTAACTGGAACGTTTTCGCTAGGTCAACTAGCGTCATCAGCAGTTGATGTCTTTCTTTATTTTCCGACTGGAAACACTGCTGTATGTCGTCATAGATGTTTTTTATGACGTCAAAAGTATGTTCCGCCCCCTTGGGCTGAAGCAGGTTGTCCCAAATAGGATCTAAATCCAGTCATTTGTCTCCGATTCCTGAGGAATCACTTATTTCTTTTGATGTTTTTGAAGTAGTGCGCGAACTTTTACTGAAGGATAGCAGCTGGAAAAAAGGGGAAGCGGAAAATTTAAGTCAAGAACAATTTCTTCAGCGTTTGAATTTTTGTTTGAACACTTCTTAATGTGTTTTCCGAGGAACATATAACCATCAGCGATATGGATGTGCGATGGGCAGTTTTTGTAGCCCGTTGTCAGCGGATGCTTATATGGAATATTTTGAAAACATTGCACTGACATCCGCCTCGTGTTTGGTTAAGGTGCGTGGACGATACTTTTGTCGTTATTAAGACTAAATATATCGATGAGTTTACCACGCACATCAACAACATAGATCCGAACATTAAATTCACCATTTAAATTTATTTTATTTATTTGATTAATTTATTCATTTTATTTATTTATTTTCTGTCATGGTATTCCTTCATGTTTCTAATTTTTTTATTTGATTGAAAACATATGTTCTGAAATGATAATTATCTTATCTTTGTCATTCAGTTTTTGTGAACTTTTGCGAACGATTTAATTGATTAAGAAAATAAAGTTATTGGATAAAACATCAAAGATCAAATTACATGGTAATTGAGTAGTTTAGATGTATCCAAACATTTGCTTCGACTAAACATCAGACATTACTGCTTAAATAATGTTATATACGCTCATACATATCTTATTTGCGAATATGAATGACTTTTAACATTTAAAAGTTGAGATTGAAGGTGAGATTAGAGGGCTAAGGGTGTTTTTCTACCTAATAGTATTAACCAGACTGATATCAAATTGCGTATGCTTTGAGCAAACAATATCAGCTTATTGCTAACGAAGGTGGTAAAGAGAAAATTCAGATTTAGCGAAAAACAAAGCAAGCCCGTTTATTTATTTATTAAAGTTAACCACAGCAGACGTGAAAATAATTTTCAAATGTCAGCCTTCTACAAAAGCTCACATAACTCTCTTTAAATTTAAGTTCACTTAAAGTAAACTTGGAATTATTCACAAGTGTCCGATATATTTTAAGGCTTAGAATTATATACACATTCATGGTATTGTTATAGAATGTATAACAATCTTTCTGATTAAACGAAAAAAAATCTGGCTCCTAGCTTCTAGGAATTTGGATTACATATTTTTCTATCATTTAAAAAAATGGGAACCCCAAAGATTGATTTTGGGTTTGAGGTAAATAATCATTTTAGTTAAAAATTTATGTCACCGTAGGACTTGCAATACTTTGTTACAGACAGCTGGCCAAAGTACTTTTCTATATGGACAAAAAAAACCTTTACCACAGATGCATTCTTTTCTCGTTGCAGCCTTTTTCTACGACCACGACTACAAAAATACGACATTTATGATAAAATCATGTTCCTTAAATTGTTTCCATGTATGTTGTGTTCCCTTGGTTCCGTGCTTTCAGGTTTAATATAAATTAATTTCATGTTCAGTAAGCCTCAACAATTACGGAGAATATTGGCTGTGCATTATTAACTACTCAAAGGATTTGGTGAAATAAAGAGTCTAGGAAGTTGAATCACTGGAATTACATGGTAAATACCAATAAACTACAGCATTGCAGTTTCGTAATTGAATACCACAAGACTGGCAAAATATCGAGCGGGAAATCGAAAATTAAAGTGAGAAAATTTGGGAGGGACAAGAAAAAATGGCTTAGTGTAAAACACGAAACCGAAAACGAAAGCGAATGCACAAGCGCAAGTGGAAACGAAACAAGTTAGTGGTGTGCGCCTTATACGAAAGAGAAACCTTCAGAATATTTATGAAAGAGAAACCGGCGTAATATGATTTTTGGATTCTTAACCACCATAACCATTGCAGAGTATTTGGCCAATTAAATACTCTGTACTATTGCGATTATATAAAATTCACCAAAACAACCTGTCTGTTTCACTGTTGTCTCAAAAGAATTCAATGTCCTATCTGCTTTGGGGAATGATTATCCACATCACAACACTAAACCGCAATGTTCACTGAGGTTTGCATGATATTGAGATGTCTAACGTTACTTTCAAATTATACGAGGCATGTTACTAGTAAAGTGGTTGATGATTTAAATATCTGAATAAGTTTTAATTGTAGTATTGCTTAAGTAAACGGTTTAATTTCACGTTTTTCATGGTGTTTTTGTTTGCAAGATAACAAACAATCAAAAAGAAAATACAAACAAAATATATATATAAAAGGTTAACAAACAAAAACACAAACAGGCAAAATCAATGACACATAAATATATCATAGTCAAAAAGTGTTGCGTTGTTTCCTATTTTGATTTAAAACTGGGTAAAAGTAAGTGTATTTAATAGAAATATTACGGAAATTCAAAAAATATTACAAACATATCGCACAAAATCTTGCTTTTGGCATATTAGGCCAAATGGAACACAAAGTAAAACAACAATTTTGCTCTTTGAAGGACATGTTGCAAGAGATCCCGTAGACAAGATTTAAATTATGCAGTAAGCTTTAAAGAATCCAAGATATTAGAAGAACTCTCGTCCTCCAAATGTTAAGGGCTGTAATGGTTTGTTGCCAATAACAAAAAATTCAACAAAGATCATCTCAAGGGCAGTTTTAAAATTTTCTTTGCACTTACTTTTTAGCGGACAACATTTTGAAATGTTCCCGTCATGAATGATATTGAAAGAGAGTTTATTAAATCAGTTCTGGCACAGGAGACGAGTATCTGACTGCCCTTTGACTTTCCAGCGCCAAATCATTCAATATAACTAACGGCGACGATCTATATGTCTTGTTGAAAGCGCATGTTATTTAATAAGCATCGTTAGGAGAAATAAATGGGTATCAGTTGCAAGTGTACCCAGACCATTCTTGAGAAGATTTATGCTACGATGCAAAAACGAGAGCAATTACCCACACACCGTATTCATCAAGTTAACTATATAAAGGCTCTGTCAGACATCACCGTATAGAGTAAAACGTACGAATAAAGTACAAAGAATTAACATATTGAACGTGTGCTAAACCGGCCACCACCGTATGATTTACGAATTAAACGCATACATAACGCAATGACCGTATGGATAACGTATTGAACGTACTTGTACCGAACACATGACGAATAACAATGCATAAAACAGAACAATAGTGGGATAAAGTACGTCATGCGTACGTTTTGCTCTACACGTTGATATGTGACAGAGCCTTAAAAAAAACTACAGCATACTGCATATGTCCTTAAGTCTCATTCCAAAGGGAAAGTTAATTTTTATTTAAGTATTTTGCTATATTACCATAAATGAAAAATAATCAATATTGAAGTAATGATTTTTCGGACTAGCGAAGCCTGTTTTATGTTCGGATTTGCGGACCTTCTTTCATTTTCGGATTTTTTTCGGACCGGAGAACCTTATTTCATTTTCGGACTGGTGAACCTTATTTCATTTTCGGACTAGCGAACCTTCGAACTGGCGAACTGCAATCTATATGGTAAATTTATATTCATAGATTACGATTTTGACAAATTTATGGTCGGCAAAGATATTGGCGATCCGAAATCATTTTATTATTCCTTCTTCATCAGATTTGTATCTAAATTGAATGATTCAGTGTTTTTTTCCATGTCATGCTTGCTGGCAATGATAATCCACATATCATCAGTGAGGGTATTTTTTTACCTCCCACACGAATCATGAAGGAATTCGAGAGATGTATGGTGATAGAGTAGGCGAGACGCAAACTGACACTTTCACTACTGTTGATGGCAAAACATTTAATGTATCTGGCGGGATGATTAGATTCTACTTGTGTCGTTTAACAATCGGATATATCGTGACTTTGCCGAGTAATGATGTTATGATTAAATCATATATCACAGTAATGGCTATACAAGCTTAGGTGTTTTTTCTCCCGATTTATTCTAATCTAGTTTAACAGCCTGTTAAACGCAATACTCTATTTATGCATTTGTAATATTCCAATTTCATTAACAGTTTAATCGTATAATATTGCAGCAGATCATGGACCGAATTGTGTTTTACAACGAAAAGAATAGCAAATGGATAATTTAGGATAATTTGATACTTGAATTTAGTTATGTTGCAATGTTTATTATATAAAATGGAAAATGCCCGCAGGAAACCATTTTTTGTACGCGTGAATTCACTGTCATTATGGAATTTGAGTAATTTAATCTTCTACGTGTAGTATTATGGCAAATTGTAGACAATTCCTAGAAGAATAAGTTGCTAAATTTACTGGTAAATACCCTTCCTGCCTACCCTATTTTGGATCATCAGGTAGGTAAAAATCAATTAAGGATTCCTTGTCCTTCCTTCCTCATTAATTGATAAAAAAAAACCTACGTGTTATCTCAACCATGTTATAATGGAAATATTACAATACTGTATAAAAACGTAATTAATTTTCTGATTTCTTTTTAATACAACAACACATCTATTATGGTATTCATCAGGTTTTTCATCATTTGTAGCCTTATAATCGTAATAATTCCTTGAACACGTTATCATATCCCCAGTGTGCCTTAAAATCCGAATATCTTAGATACTTGCAATGAAAAAAATAGCTTGCTCTCAATATTGTAAAACGTCCTTGAAGGGAGATTGATGAATCAATCAGATTATGTATAATTGTATATATATAAAATCAAAATATTGGTGCACCATTTAGTGACGGGACTTTTACATAATGTTCAAGCATGATGTGGCAGGTAAGAGAAGTAAATGATCTTGCAATTTGTGATATAATTTACATATCACATAAAAACATATCAACTTGCATACTTTGTATTACGTTTTATGCAGCAGCAATGCTGGGTTTCATGAGTTCAACTTTGTGATGCCCTACCAATGTTACATCACTAAAGGCGAACATATTTTTGTCATTATGAATCTATCTTTAACATATTTCTGGTTAACTATTGCACTAATGTTAACCCCGAGCATTATCTTGAATAAATATACTTTATTAATTCAGAGCAGTTAATCATATAGTAAGTCATTGACTAGCAGTAGTAATCTTTTTAATAAAGAGAAGTTCCAGGTGCCCAAAAATGATAACATGTAGGAAAACAATCATTTGAAAAAAAACCTAACATCAAGAAGGTGGAACAGGTTCAGAGGAATTGCGACACATTTATCACCGATACAAACGATCGCAGATGTAGTGTCACACCAATAATCAAACACAGCCCTACAAAGTAGAGGTAGCCATAGCCGGCTTTCCGATACTCTACGTGTTCCAGCATGACATGGTTGACATTGACTGTTAATACGTTGTTCACCAGGTCTACATCAAACACCAGGGGCACAACTCTATATTCTGGATACCGCATTGCAGAAGCAAGACCCACTCTCTTCCCGCGCGTCATCAGAGAGTGTAATCAACTAAAAGAGGAACTCTCTTGATGCCTTCGAGGAGGCATTAAAAGAAGTCATCATTTAATCCTCCATCAGCTAATTTTTAGCAGGACCCTCAATGTAGGCCCTATTGACCTTACTTTGTGGACGCGGCCATCTTAGACATGGCCATGGACGCTAATCCTACCGCAGTGCACTTTTGCAATTCTTTAACATGAGGAAGAAAAAAAGAAGAATAACCTGTACAATATGAGGATTGAAGAAATGTAAATTCCAAAGACAGTTGCCTCATGCAACCCCAACCTAGATATTGACTCACTTAAGTTCAATTCGCTCAATCACAAAATACTTTTATTAGGTAATGCACTTTTAACTTTATGGATTTAACACATATACTTGTATACTGATCGCATTTGCTATTGTAAACGTTGGTTGCAGAGCATATAGGTATGTAATATGATTTGACATTTTTGCTGTTTAAAGATACATGACATTTGTGTAAACGTCTTACAAACATTTTTTTTTATTAAATTAAATCCAATTAAGTTTAGTTCATTACTTTCAAATACAAGAACAAAGTACAAAGTATGCGCTGTAGCTATATGACTTCGTCTACCTGAAAAATGCTTTTCGTTTAGGTATACAATAAGAAAATCATTAAAAATCCAAATCCTGATCGTTCGCATTATAGCATGGCAAATAATAAACCTATGCCACAAATGGTTAATTCAAACCACTTCCTCCCGAAACCTTTTTGTTGTGTTTGTCAACAAAATATATTCTGTTTTACACAGAATTTAAGACAAAATGTGAACATTTAATCGGGAGTATTCTCCCTTAAGTTGTATACATTGACAACTATTTTTAGGAACTGATTAACCTTATGTTAAATCATCGTGTGTTGATATAATTAACAGAGGGATAGTGTTTCGTTTATCTGGTAATTGTGGAAAGTAAGGTGTAATGATCGTAAACTTAGAAGCGGCAACATTCTGCTATAATATTCCCTATTTCTTGCGAAATACAATGTCGTTGTCATCCAATATGGTCATAAACCCCAACCTACTTGAGCATTTCTGTATTGAAACTCTCAATTTTCAAGCATTTGACCATTTGATTCGAACTCGCTTGCGGTTCCTTGGTTCCTTGGAAGTGACTTAATGACCAAATCTTATGTCTTCCTTTTCTTCTTTTTCCTCCTCCCCTCTTCTTTTTCTTCTTCTTCTTCTTCTTGTCTTTTAAGAATTATTCCATTATTTTGTCTTTTAAAAATTATTCCCATTATTTTGATACAAAATTGACTCATTAAAAAATGAGTTAATTTTGTATCAAAATAATGGAAATTTTGTAAGCAAAACAAATAATTACATTGCAACCAGCTTAGGCATGTTAGTTAGGGGGTATGATCAAACAGCCACTAGACTAAGAATTACTCCTTAGACGACCCCTTCCTATGCACATGAAATAGCAAGATGAAGGAAAAAAGTCTATGATTCTTAGAGATCTCGCCTCCTGTTATATATAAAACATGATGGTATACTAGAAATGTGTAGTGATAGAGCATGCTAGACTATACCGACCTTTTCACTGTTGATTCTACAGAATTCAATATATATGCTGTAGGGAATGATTATCCACATCGCAACACTAAACCGCAATGTTCACTGATGATTGCATGATACGGAAATGTCTAATGCTACTTTCCAAATTTTCAGTCTAGAGGCATTCTACTGGTTAAACTACTACTGGAAATGTCTAGTTTGATTAGTACATGTATTGAACAGAATACAGTAGTTTCAAGTTTAATGAAGTTGTAAAAATAAAAACACAGATACTGTCACTTGAAAATAGTATTGGCTTTTATTTGTAATATATGCTCGAATATCTGGAGCAAATTAAAGAAAATGGTTTTGTTTTCAGACAAAAAAAACATAAGTAAGTGATTTTAAGCTTAAAGCTACATTTGGTATGAGATTACGGAAATATACAAAAGATATACATCACCTGAAGAATAAAAGTAAAAATCTAAACCTTTTGATCAAAACGTCATATAAAACATAAGGTACAGAATAAGGAATATCAAAATAAACTGATTGTAACATTGCTTCTTTCAAATTTAGTAAACATGAACCCATTTACGTACACTCTTAAAAAGAAAGGATCAAATAGATCCGATTAAGTATCAAATATGAGCTTACCCTTTTTCCGGATCAATTTGATCCAAATTCTTCTCAAATTTGATCCTTTTCGGATCAAACACACTCTTTTTTGATCCAAAAAGGATCAAATTTGAGGAGAATTTGAATGTAATTGATCCGGAAAAAAAGGTAAGTTCATATTTGATACTTAATCGGATCAATTTGATCCTTTCTTTTTAAGAGTGTAGTGTATTCTATGCTTTATTTTAAAGTTTCTGATGTATACTCTAATATAAAACACATAATTCACACTTTAAAATACGCATGATTGTTAAGTCAATTTTGATTTTTTTATGTAAGGTTCACATGTACTTAAGCTCAAATTGAATGCCTCAAACGATAAAATCCTTAGGCCAAACACAACCGCGTATGGTAACCTTGATTTCAATCTGGTCACATGAATGCAATAATATTGTACATACATGTCCTGTATCAGACACTAGGGTAATGCTCTCCCAAAATGAGACGTAATAAATGTAGATTCCCAAGACATCATGACCCCAACCTATATAAATGGTCTAATAAATATCTGAAAGGATACTAATCAATTTATGTTTTTTAGCCATCAGAAGTTAATGAAGACGCATTTGGCCTTTGTTTTTTATGTGAGTTTGCCAATCTTCTAACATCATGACATGTAGTGCATGGTCAAAAGAGGAGTATAATTCGGTGTATTCGGTGCAATGAGACTGAGTGTCTCCCATAACCGGTGTAATGAGATTAAGTGTCTCCCATAATCAGGAGTCCGGGTCTATATTGAACTACACGGAACATGTCGCAATCAATGATTTATTTATCGCACATGTACAAGTATTTTCTACACAATTAAATAGTAGCTAGGACACTCAGTCACACGGACGCTGTATTTCATTACACCGGGAGTCCGGGTCTAATTGAACTACACGGAACAAGTCGCAATCAATGATTTATTGATCGCACATGTACAAGTACGTTCTACACAATTGAATAGTAGCTAGGACACTCAGTCACACGGACGCTGTATTTCATTACACTGGGAGTCCGGGTCTAATTGAACTACATGGAATAAGTCGCAATCAATAATTTTTTGATTGCACATGTACAAGTTCGTCTACACATAATAATTGAAGTAGCTAAGACACTTAGTCACATAAACGTTGTATTCCATTGCATCGGTGTCCTCTGTTTGATCACAGAATATGAACACATTGCAGGAATAACAATTCACAACATTAATCTACACATCTCTTTCTGATTGTGTTTATTTCCACAGTTGTTGTATATAACACATTATGTCACCTCATCAGAGGAGAGGTGCATTAAGGCATTTTAAATGACATGATATAGAAATGTTGTCTTGAACACTTCATTCCGAATGTGTCGTGTAAACACAATTTTTTCGGGTGGTAATCAGCCTTATAATCGTAATAATTCCGCGAACATTTTCTGAGGGTGACTTCAATATTTGTGGTGATACATGTTGCTCTCATTTTAATAACATCCCACGCAGATTCATGTGTCAATTGATTGTTGATAACCCTATTGTTTTATATTCAACATTATCAATAGGATGAAAGGCTCCATTACATCATTTGGTTACATGATATAGTTGAAAGAACTGAGGATCTTTAAGTAAGAAATAAAGTATTCCGAAAAAGAAACTGGTACACTTTGGTTTGGTTCTATACTACTCAAATTATACAAGCCCAAAATAATTGCACATAATTTAAATGGATATGTTTCCTGTGATATGGGTAAAAAAAAGTCTTTATCGAGCGAAGTAAAGACTTTTGGTAAGGCAAGGCTAAAGTTACCAATTTTGAACACAACGCGATAACAAGCCGTATAACGCGTAGCTCGCTATTTGATTAGGAATCCCGAATTGAACAGACAATGATTATCAATTAAATTGACTGAGATAAGATGATTCAGATAAAACTCGGATAAAATTCTTTAATAAATAAACTTAATCAACTCAAGATGACTAAACGTCAAAATCAATTGCACTGGCTAAACATTCAAAATAACCATGTTGTTGCTTCACATAATTTCAAATGAAAATATTGCACTGGTGCT
>JXSR01S017419.1:9218-22221 GCA_000969725.1 Ophiothrix spiculata
TAAAGAAATATGACAAGAAATAAATGGCGTATGCCTGCCTCATTGAGGCAAAAGAGAAAAAAATAATTGTTATACAATTTGTAAAGAGTTCGTATTTCCAATTCATTTAAGCAAAGTCAGCAAATTCTGAAAACGAAAGATCCGGAATCGGCATGTAATTTGCAGATTTGACATTTTAAATAGGCATACCTTAAAGAAGTAACTTTGTCATTTTTTATCTTTGTTTGTCACACTATGAAAACCAGACACTTTCTGACCTTTTTTGTGTGGCATATTACTTTGAAGTTGAATATGTCTGTAATTTATGTTTCAAGTATCTCTCTGTAACGTTGACCTCTATCATTAATAATAAGCAATGCCCCCAAACCCAGGTATTCGATGTACGTGATTATGACCAGGAAAATTGAATTTATTCTCTTTGAAATTGATTCAATATATAAGTAGACATGTTTTTTCTCTATTTTCTTCTACGTTCCCATTGACTTGTGTTGAGCAATTATGAAGTCATAGAATAGGCTTGTAGAACTGTTAACCCTTGACTTACCAAGATGGGGAGGGGGGGGGGGTACCTGTCGCATAAAAACGCAAACGAATATGACCTATTGGTTTTGGAAAGTTGTAAGTTCATCTTTTGCTGTCATTTTAACGGGAAAAAAACCCGTAGGTACCACCTTCAGGGGGGTCAGGATGCCTCGTCAAAGTCGGGAGGTAGGGGGTGAGGTACAAAGCAAAGCAACGTTTAGCCCTCCAATTTCAATTTTATAGGGGGTGGTAACCCCCCCCCCCCCCTGATAACAAACGTTAAAAATACGTTGGTAAGACAAAGGTTAAGCTACATACGGGATATGAATTATGTACTATATGGCAAAAGTATGAATTTTTCCACAAAATTCAATTAGTGCATTTTTTTTTTTGGTTATGTGAGTACCAGAGTATTTCAGATTGTAAAGCTCAAATATTCTGCTACTCACATTAGCTCTTTCTATTTGTATTATTTTTTTTTGAAAATAAAACACATCTTGGTACAAAGAGTTTTGATAAATCCAGTATATCTTATCAGTCTTGTGAAAAGACATCTTGCGTCTTAATTTTTGCAACTTGGAAACCTTTAATTTTAATTGTTGTCTTGGTTAAATTCCATAATGAACGTGTTTACAATGTTGCTGAACTTTCGATTTATTTTTCAATTCATAGTATGTCACTTGCTTGGTTTCACAAAAGTTCATATTTTCAAAAGTACTTTTTAAATACTATAATACACTTGTCGGCTTATTCAAAATTGTATAATTGTGTTGACTAAGACAAATCACAATTCACAGTGACCTTTAACAGCGGCTTAGTACGTGAAACAAGTTGTATCCTGATTTACAAGAATGTTTTGTCCTTTCTCTAATATATTATGGGCAACTATTTCGTGACGTTTGTGACCAAAACCAAGGGAAATTTCGGTTTTAATCAAAATCTGTAAATACTTATTATTTTACTGGTTGTTCCAGGACGTTGTTAACATAGTCTATTCGACCATACCTTCAAAAAATGAAAATCTTCTCAAGTTCAAGAATAAAGGTCATACAACGTTTCGTGACGTTTGTGACATCGGAGAAAGCTGGGTTCTTGCTCTATGAGACCATAGACGAGAAATTCTGTGAAGTGTGATTGTTTCTTATCTTCTCGTTTAGACAGAAGATGAAATAAATACTTACGATTAACCCCTCATCCCCAAAATTCAATTGCTGCAGGGGTTTTCCTCTGGTAAAACCTTTTGTGGTGCAACGTTTCGTGACGTTTGTGACATTTTAATGTGCAACGTTTTCGTTACGTTTGTGACGATACGATATACAATATGTCTGTAAATATTTCCAAAGTACTGCCTCAGTATCAAATAGGCCTAATATTCAGTATTATTGATATGGATGGCAATAAAATACCTGTAGAGTAGGGCCCAATTCCCCGAGGGACTCAACATTGGATTTGGTAGGGGTGTGCCGCTGAGAAATTTGAAGTACAATTACTCATACCGATTTTCAAGAAAACGAGACCCATTCATAAGCCAAATTTTTTCAAAAATTTGCGCTAATTTAGTTCAAATTATCGCATTTTACTTAAAAAATTGGTAAAAATTCCTAGATTGTGCGTCATTTTGGTGCAAATTTCAGAAAATATGAAAAAATCAACCCATCAAAATACCATATTTTGCAAAGAAAAAGGTTCCTTTGCGATACCACATAGCCTGATTTTGTTTAATATCCTATGTTGGAGGCACATCCCCATGATCAGTTGTGTACTTCTTGGGCCCTGTTAAGATTATAAACCCCTTAAAATTTCCATCATTCTAGGGGCGACATGGTCAATATGCCATCAAGCTTTATATTTAGTGTTTAGTATTTTGTGTGTATGGGGGTAATCAATTCTCACCTTCGCTAGTCCGACAATGCGCTAGTCCGACACTGCACTAGTCCGAAAATGAAATACACGGCGCTAGTCTGACAATGCGCTAGTCCGACACTGCGCTAGTCCGAAAATGAAATACACGACGCTAGTCCGAATCTGAAAAACACTGCGCTAGTCCGACATTAATGTCGGACTAGCGCATTGGATTTTAGATTCGGACTAGCGCAGTGGATTTCTGTTTGAAATATACACAATACATATTTGTCGGATTAGCGCATTGGTTTTCAGATTCGGACTAGCGCAGTGTCGGACTAGCGCAGTGGTTTTCATTTTCGGACTGACGCATTGTATTTTCGGACTAGCGCAGTGGTTTTCATTTTCTGTTAAGCGCACCTCTAAGGTATAAGTAATTGTGTAGTCGCAGAGTCGGACTAGCGCATTGTCGGAATAGCGGGTCGCACCCCTTTTACCCCGGAATATATAGGTGTGCCGTGTAAGGAGCTTAAAGAGCGGGGGGGGGGGGGGGGGGGGGGGGGGGGGGGGGAGTAGGTATAGGCACCAAACATAGGGCTTAACATAAAACTTATTCTTTGGAACAAATAAGGGCTTAAAAACGTGTTTTTGAGGGGAAAGGGGCTACAAGAATAGAGTTTCGGAAAAATCTGAGGCTTTGGAAAGGAAACTTTGCTAAAATCATGCTATAGAAAGACACATTCTGTAAAATTAAAAAGTAGTCTTACAGAACTAAATCATGCTGCGATAGGGGTCATATGGAACTGCTGAGCTAGCTTTGAAAGGGGGTCTTTAGGTCCACACATCCCTTTCCCTTACTGTGAATACCCCTTTCATACAAAAATTACTTGTGAAACGCTTAAAAATTTTAAAACGCATAAGGAAATAGATATGCAATTTTGCTGCATCTTCAAGATAAACTTACCGACATCAAAATAAATTTAAAGAGACATGAAAACTTCGAACTAAAATTGACAATTTGCTACTGTAACAAGAGATTAATGAACATAAATGATGCAAAGACTAAAAATCATAGCATATACTACACTCTTAGAAAGGAAGGATCAAATATGAGACAAAAAGGATAAATTTTGATCCTTTCTTGATCCGAAAAAAGGATCAAATATTTCTTATAAAAAAGATCTGCCTAAAAACATCTCACTGAAGTGACCCTAGCAGGGTTTGAACCCACGCGTGCATCATGTATAATTACCAATTATAATGACCAACGCTCTAACCACTCGCCCACGGAACAGGCAGTTATCAAGTGTGATGAAATTATCGTATTTGTATACCATTGTATACATTCCCGGCTATGTAGTGGATATTGGGTGTACTCAAATATGAAACAAAAGATCACGTTGGATCCAAACGCGGTATCAAATATGAGCTCATCCTTTCCGTATCAAAGTAAACCAGAAATACGGATAAAAACTTCGATATTGTAATCAAAAAGGATCAAAATAAAATGATCCTAAAAAAGGATCAAAAATGATCCTGGTGAATTTGATCAATTTCTATATTTTGATCCGAAAAAGTATCAAAACGATCCACGTTGGATCAAAAGTGATCCTTAAAGGATCAAAATAAAATGATCCCGAAAACTACTCGTATATTTGATACCGGCCTTCTAAGAGTGTACTGACTGCGGAAAAGATAGCATGATATATGTGTCTTATAATTAAATTGGTAAGATTGTTGGTAGACAGGGCCAGAAGGTTAAGCTTCCTTGTTTAGCTTTATTCAACTTTTGCAAAATGACTTGATCACAACTAGCTTGGTCTCTAACTGCTTCTCACACGACTCTTGACATTAATCTATTTCACAGTCTTTTATAAATTAGCAAGTAATAAAATACATCAAATCCTGCGAAAGAGACTACTTACCCAAGACCAAGCCAGCTGTGATCAAGTTAGTATCCGGGATAATAAAATGAAAAAAAAAATATTGACTTGTCTTGCACAAAACTGAATAATTTATTATACAACAATTCTACAAGTTAAGTTCATGATAACATTTATTATTCTTTAAATGTTGAAAATGCAAGTTGTAAAAATATGTGTACTGTTTTCAAATGTAAACATTTTAGGTAGAAAAACACATATATTGCTTGATAATACTAGTATCTTTATAAGCAGTGGAATCCATTTTAGCTTAACGGTGACACAATATATATACCAGGTGTCCCAACAAATGGTTACATGTACAAAAATGATCGTTTGCAAAAAGTATAGCAGTTCGAGAGTTAAAACTTAGCATGACTTATTATACATATCTCTGCTAGATTTATACATAATTTCCATATCATAGCATTATTATTTTTTGAGTAATCGACAAAGACAGATACCTACTTCAAAATCGGAAGCATGTTCGTTCGATGTAATTTTAATTAAGCCTCGTTCAACCCAATGTAAACTTGAAATTGATAGACCCAAGCTTAAATAATGGTATACCATAGTATAGGGTAGGGTTTTTTCTTCCCACTGATACAAAAATCATGAAAATTCGACAAGCTGTTACGTTATTATGACGTCATATATTACTACAGATCTAAAAATAATGTCGAAATCTGATTTGGGGGCAAAATGGCCATCGATTCAAGATTTTGTCATTTCTCTTATTTCTATCTAAATGTCGATTGGACTTTTGTTACTAAATAAAGACAATTATAATTTAAATATGTCCTGTAAGTTTAAGATTTTTTTTTTTAATTTATACAAGTTTGCAGTTTAAACAGTTAAAGAATTAATGTTACCCATGAAAATTTGATTGTGCTTTTATGCGTTTTCATCAACTTTCGCGCCACAACTTGATTGACAGGTTCAATATAAACAAGTCATTCTGGAATGCATGGAATGCGGGTATCCCTAATTTACATAATAGATATACTGAAATAGAGTTCAATTATGATTAATTAAAAATTGTATCAAATTTGGTTTATTATAAAATCTGATCATGATCATTCAGAACAAAAAGTAAATTAAAATATCACAAAACGTGTATGCTTATTATTTTGATGAATTTTGAACAAATGCGTTTCTGACATAGGTATTTACCTTTGTTGATAACTCAAAAACTAATATTGCTGTGATATCAAAATTTTACGAGTATCTAGAAAAGGGTTGTAATATAATATGTGCAAAGTTTCGTTTCTATTATTAATATAGTTTTAGCACACTCTCAATTTTCTACATGTAACTAGGTTTTGGGACACCTGGTATAACATAATACTTTAGGCAACGCAATTAAATTGATACGTTTTACGAAATGTTTTAATGACTGTAACACTTTGTATAATAGTGTAGGGATAACTTACATTCAGCAATATACGGGTATGTTATATGCGACATGATTCCATATGAAAAGACAACTCGATTGACGAAATTATTTAATTTTGCTGATCTATTTCCTTATTTGAACCTATATAATTTAAATAAGTTAGTTTAGACAATTACACATCTAGACAAAAGACCGACTAGTACTCTACGTATACCTATAAGCTTGCGGCGAGGTTACGATGTGTTTACGGAGTCATACCAAGTAGATTTCAGCAGACACTGATCTGACACCGACCGGTGTCCGGACGGTGCCCGATCGGTGTCAAAAGAGCCATAAAAACACCGGAGCATGCCGCAAGAATTTAATTCTGAGTTAAAACCTTGGTGGTTATTAGACCATTATGAAGATGCCGCAAGGTTTTAACTCAGAAGACAAATCCGGTTTGTGTTTCTGGGATAAATACCCTTCATCTGGTGCTATTTTAAGACAATCATGTGAAAATGAATTTAAGAATTTGAATAGCATAACTTTGCTCTCCGTTAAATGTTATTAAGAAATACTCCCAGGATTCAACAACAGAGGAATCTTAAAAACGTGCTAACATTTTAAGAACTTCAGTCTTAATCAAATCCCCTGACGTTTTTGAGTTCTCCGTAAAATTATATCAAGAAATACATCCAGGATTCAACAACAGCGGAATCTTAAAAACGTGCTAACGTTTTAAGAACTCCAGTCTTAATCAAATACCCTGATTGAGTTCTCCTTGGTAGGCATTTTATTAGATGCCACTAAGGCATCTCTTCTTTCTGAAATTTAGTATTGAACAAACTAGTTCAAATCAGAAAGGCATCAGTTTAAACTGGCATTCGTAAAGTAACAAATGCATAGATAATTTAGAAGCTTATAAGCCTTACTGAAAACATCTTAATGTTGTCAATTATTGTTTAACAGAATACACACCCCGATACACATAGTAAATGTGTACGTTGCAAGAGGTTCACGATTATCATGCTGCCTTGCAAATGTCTCAACAATAAATATTGCGGTTGTTGTTTTGGGTTTCCTCCCCCACCCCTCTCTTTCTCAGTGCAGGAACGGATCCGGAACTAGCAGAGACTATTTAACTAAAGACTCGAGATGAGTTGACATACATGACCGTAGAATGAAACAGCAAACCTTGAAATGTATTCTTGTGTGCTTAACTTATTTTAACAATCTCTATAAAAATGTCGGTACTTATATATAGCGTTTTTTGCAGAATCGATCAAGGTGCTTTTTTATTCCATTCCAGTAGAATATAACCAACTTACGCGGCTGCCTAACAAACACGGCACCTATTTAATATATTCCTTGTAATGGGCGGCTTCAAAACTCAACCAGCGGTTGCCTGCCGGTTCTGGGCGGTTCTGGGCGGTTCGACCGGAATAAACAATAGCCAACCGTCCAGAACCGGCCAAAACCGGCAGGCAACCGCCGGTTGAGTTTTGAAGCCGCCCCTAACTGTCCATGATAACGCTTGGTAGACGAAGCAATTAGAATTAAATGTCATGTCCAAAAACATAACCCACTAGCGGGGCTCGAGCACACGACCTATTGATTCGGAGTCCGGCTATGTTCAACTAGACCACACGAGCTCTCTGAATCAGTCAGCGATTAGTTTGTAACTGTTTATTTGGAAGTAATGACGTTCTTTGTTGTGCTAATATAAAGGCGGTGTCACACATCACAAAACGTACGAATAACGTACTGATAACGTACACTGGATTTGTCATTGAAATACATGTAATATCGATTACCAAACAAGTTCGTTATTAGTACGTTATTCGTACGGTACGGTGATGTGTGACACCGCCTTAAAGCACGAGACGTCGATAAATTCTTATAAAAGCTCTAAATGTGAGCAAGGTTGTACCATGGCTTGAATACTTTGGTTGTACCACGATATACGTTTTGAATTGGGGCTAATACGATTGACTCAAAATTTGGTTTAATATTTGGTAATACCGCCACCACTAACATCTGGAACGTTGGAGCCCAACCATTCGTTTTTCTCGTATACAAATAACATAAAGTGATGCAGTCTGACATCAGCGCCAGTGATCGCTAACAGTATCGCTAGCTAGGCGATTGATATGAATATTCATAAGGCGGAGTACAACATTTTAAAATCGACTTTTATAATTTTAAAAAGTTTGAATTTTTAAACTGTATGTCCAATACCGAGACATTTAACGGAGTGTTTATTTTGAACAAGACCGATGAAATTGGGTCTCGAAATTAAACTAAAATTAATACATATCAGTATTATATATTTTAACTGTACCGCTGAAAACAAAGATTGAACCTTTATGTGTTTATTCATCCGAAAATGTTACAATAAATATTGATAAAACAGATTTGATGTAGATGATTAGGGGGCCTACTATTGTGAGTCCACAGACACACATATTTTCCGGAAATGATGATCAGTGCGCATGCGTAACCAATTAAGTTTAGGAGGAAGTATTTATTTAGTAAATGTCCGGTAGACAGCAAGCAGTCGCGTAGTACAACGGTATTGATGAGACTACGAATCTGGAGATCGTGGGTTCGAGTCCCGTCATGGTCGTTTTGTAAATTTCTATTGTTTTGTTTTTGCCGTGGCGTGTTGATTTTTCTTCAAATATTCACTGTCACGACTAAAATTCTCGATTGTTTGACATAATTTATATATAAGAACCCAAAAAGGTTACTTTTCAGTCAAAAAAAAAACACCTGTAAGTTTCATTAAATTTCACATGAATTGCAAAATTTTTCAACACAGCGAGGGCGAGCCATTCAAATCGCAAGGTCTGATATACATACACGCTGCTTGCATCAGATGACCCGTATTGACAAAAGGTGCTGGTCATCGAAATCTTGGTGCCTGGTTATCGCAATACAAATTGCGGGCAAGTATGGTATTAGGTACCTTTCACTCACCACATCTGTCTTTTTATTTCTCTTGTTTTATCTTCAATTTTAAAGTCTTATAGGCAAAATATATTTTCCAAATTCTATCAATCATATTTGCTAGCGGAATCGACCAAACTGACGTCTTTTTATCTTCTAAAACAAGATTGATGTAGGGGTTGAAATTCGTATGTTTTAAAAGGCTCAAAATTGTTGATTTTTATCGAAAATACCATATAATGCATCATTTTTTACCAATAGCAAAAAAATCACTCACATTATAAAGGAAAAACTCCAAATTTTCATACCCACGTTCCTAATTTGCATTTGCTTTCTCCTTGTTCAAATAACTGGGGTTCAAAGTCAGCTTACGTTAATAAAAAAAAATCTCGCAACCAAGATTTTGTAATCCCGATGGCGAGATCTGGAATACACATTGCTCATTATAAGCACATTATAAGGCCACAGGACACACTGGATGGAGCTGTAAAATGATACTATGCTCTATTCCCCGCATCATGTCCATGCCCCTGTTATTTTGGACTCAGCCAATTGTGTGCGAGAGGGATGATTTTATTTTGAGCCCTTACTATTAATAGTAACATAACATGTTTTGATTCGTCGGCTGCATCATATACGGGCCTATCTCACGAAATACATGTTTCGAGAAAAACGTGACTTAAAATATCCCATTCGTAAAGAGCTTGAAAAACACTGTAGTTTTTCATTAAATGCAATCTGAATTGTGTGAGATAGGTCGAGATAGGACCGTATGTGAAAACATTAATTTGAATGTATTTTACATAAAGCAAATTTGTTAAATATTATCTAATTAATTAGGAAAAAACACATCTGAAATTATGCAATCTTGAAGAGTTGAACGTTAAAGTATTAATTCCCCAAAATCTCAAAAATACGAGATAGAATCATATGTGATATAGCCGTCAAATTGAATACTTTTTTTTTTTCATTTTACTGCAGCCCCTGTACATCATTGTATTATTGAATTAATATACCTCCTTGAAAATGGTACGGGACACTTATCTGATCATGTGTGTTAGTTTCGTTTTGTATTGTTTTCATGGTTAGTGCACATGGTACATATATAAGGCGCATTGCATTGGGTTTACGAGAGAGACAACTGGAAGGAGCAGAGAAGGAGTCACGTCATGGAGTCTTTAAGTGAGTACTTAACTCTCTTTTTCACTAGTTAGGTATTATATTGAAAAGGTGGTAGAGTAACTCAATCTATTATTTTGTAATCAAATAGATCATATTTCGTTTTGAGAAGAACATTAAGGGTGGTAACATTTTCTTTCATCTATTAAAAAGTTTTTCAAATTTTGATAGAAGTTTCTTTACTCTTTGCTTTTTGTAAAATGTGCACTTGCCACATGGAGGCTTTATATGGTTTTATTAAAATTCAATTTACCAATTTGATTTCAATTAAGAAATACACAAAAGGTTTCTCTGAATTTTGAGAAAATGTCAAAGAGCTATAATTGTGATACGCGTTTTGTTTGAGTGAAGATCAGATATTTTGATCTGTTTTTTCAAACTCATCAGCCACATTTTGCTTTGCTTGATATATATTAAAAATGGCCCAGGTTTTGGCTACTTTGTAACCAGTAGAACATATAAAAATGTCTATGTTTGACATTTATTGCATTAATACTAGTTGGTATCAAGCAAACATGTAATTTTTATATTCACGTCGTGATTGCCTTGTAAAGTTATTGTTAACAATAATGCCTATAATTTGATTTCATTAAAAGTGTGTGATTTGATATTTTCAAACAATAAATGCTTCAATTTGCTTGAACAATATAATGCATTATCATGCTTTGAGGTGTCCAAGTGTGGGAAAATATTGGATCCAAAACATGATAATGATAAAATTGGATGATTTACGCCCGATATTTATTGGTCTCGCTATGAGTTTTAAAATATTGGGCTCGACTGCGTCTCGCCCAATATTTTTGCAACTCATAGCTCGACCAATAAATATGGGCTCAATCGATCCAATTTTGTACCAATATTTGGTATTCACAAAAATATAATTACATGTTGGACTATATGCATAAAAGGTAAATAAATACATTAAGTAAAACATAACAGCTAAAGTATTTACTACCCAGTAAGATTTTGGTATCAAATTTTTCACAACTACATGTATAGGTTAAAAAACACACGCCTAGTTGGTCGGTCCGTGAATATGACCGAAAAATCATTTTGTTTTAATTTCCTTTTCAAATCACACTCAAAATAACCTGATTCTGTGTGTTCAATGCAAATGAGGACAAAAAAAAAAATATCCCAGAAAAGGAGGTTTTTCTTACATTTTATTTCATTACTATATTTTTAAGAAGAAAAGGAAAAAAATACACAATGTTTTAATTTCATTATTCCTTATGCAAGTAAGAAAAACAAGCACACAAAATTCAGGAAAAAGGAAGTTATACTCGTTATACCCTTTTTTTCGTTTTTCTTATGCAAGCATGATAAACGAAACTGCACTTTTTTGAAATATGAAGAATTTTTAAACATTTGCTTACCTTGCTACATATTTAAACAAGGGGGAAAAATGCTTTTTATTTTTCATTTTTTACTTTTTGAAAATGTAATGCGATATGCGGTTTTCCTTTCTTTTTTTTTTTTTACAAAAAATGTAGGATTCCCAGGAAGAAAAACACATTAAATCAATGCTCTTGTTTGTTTATATTATTTATTAATATCATTAATATCCATAAAGGCTTTATATATAACTGTAGCCTTTGTTATTGTAATAGGTATTGAGTATCCATGTAATCTTACCTAAATATGAGTATTTTTCTGTATCTCTAGACATATGAACAATTAATTGCCGACTAATTAATAGGCTGAGAGTACCTGAATTGGTATTCGGTTTTTTTCTTTTTACAGAATTTGGTGGGGTTTTTTAATTTTTTTTTTGGTTTTGATGCGAAATATAAAAAAAAAATATGCGGGGAAAATGTAACTAAACAGAAACGCGCGCGTGTTACCAGAAACAAACTTGTTTTTTTATTTGGCCAAATGCATTTACATAATCCCCCCATTATTAAAAGGGAAAAAGCAAAATATTCCCATTCTTCTTGAACATTAACACTTAACTGCATAAGGGGTGGGGTGGGGGGTCCATGGTACGCAACATTTGGTTTTTCTGTTCTCGCATTTTAACGCCACAATATTTTGGGCTGTTATTTTATGTAATTGCCTAAAAAGTGGCTGCGCTTCTTTTATCGAAAAAAATAGAAATCGACCGCGTCGTTTTCGAGCTAATTAGCATAAATTAGCATTTGCGGGGGTGCGAAAAAAAAATTGATTTGCCCATAAAACCACCCCGGAGTTAAATTTTTCAAATTTTATTTCAGCAATTTCAAATTTTCAATGTATTTATGATTATCTAATTTGAGCCAAATTTCATTGGAAAATTCCTTCTGGAAGTGGTTTTTTCAAATTTTGGCCAAAATCGAGATGTCGCGCGACGAAAATCGGTTATTTGGCCGCCATTTTTAAACGGCACGTATATTTTTATTTTATTTTTCCTGAAATATGGTTGTGATAAGTGTACCTATATATTGTGTAAAGATTATTAAAAATTTCGGGCGGGAAAGTGTTTTTTTATAAGGAGGGGTACTATGGAACCCCCCCCCCCTCCTTTATGCACTAACGGAAGTGTGGGGTACCTTATGCAGTTAAGTGTTAAAGACAAATAAATATCATATCAATTAAAATAATTCTACATTTCAGAAAGTATTTTAAAATAATTATTTAAAATAAATACTACTCATTTTGATACACCTATAGTTTGTAAGTATGTGGAATTTTCCTATAATTTATTTCCCATTCTTGAGTTACATGATCTTGAACTTCAATAACGCTTAATAGTTAGTCTTCCCTGTACACTTTGTGATTTTTTAAGTAATGACCCGGCATGCTATTTAATTATTTTTTGAAGCATCATATGCATCTTTTGTGCACTTTTTCTTATAAATAGTTATTTGCTTTCTACTTGTTCTAACAGTTTCCAATAGGGATGTTAACAAAACTGAACAGGAATGTAAGCTATAGTTATTAATTTTCATAATATATTCAAATATTCCAAAAGTAGTGTTATTATAATATTATAGTATAATGCACAAACGACATGTATCGGTACTTAACCCTCGTCTTCCTAAGCCTTTTTCTGTAACACGTCTTCCTGGTTACCACCCCCCCCCCCCTGTGATTTTGAAATTTGGACCCCCAAACATATATGTACTAGTATAGGGAAGGGTCTCCTCTTTCCATTGATACCAAGATCAAGAAAATCGGGCGAGGCATTACGTAAGTATGACGTCACAAAGTATTTCCGGACCAAAAAAAAAAT
>JXSR01S017419.1:25254-35743 GCA_000969725.1 Ophiothrix spiculata
GACTGATGACTCACCCCGAAAAGGGGGACTTTGCGACAGAAAACTTTTCAAGATACAGATGAAAATAGGCAGCAAAAGATAAAGAAATTAATTAGAATTAAAATTAATTAAAAGCTGATAGCTTTGATCAATTTCAACAAGTAAGGTGTCATTTTAAAGCTTTATTTTTTTGTAACAGATGAAATGAAAAAATCAAAATTGATTTCACCTTCAAAGTCACCCCTTTCGGTGTGAGCCATCACATATACAACACGTCGTAAAACCTATACGAATGTATACGGTTAACAGAAAAAAAAGTATATAAAGAGTACTTTGCTTTTTTCTCTTTCCATTGTTATTATGGGTTTTTTTCTTCACGTCCATTGGATTTGTTTTTTTAATAATTATTGCTATTTATGTATTTCAGCTAATTAAAGTTGGTGATGCTATACTACCACAGCATGACGGAAACCCTCAACGCAGAAAGGAAGGTATCATGTTAGACAGAAATCTCTATTTCTTCTCAAAGACGATAGCAGGCATCAATATACATGTAATTATCTCTGCAAAAATAATGTAAAAAATACAAATATCTTGATAGTGGTGAGGCAACCATCACGTAACTAATTTTGCCTATTGTATTTATTTATTTATAGAACCAAAATCAATGGTCCGAATTCGAATTTTTATTCCTCTGATTTTTGCTATTTCTTAACATCTAACTTAAATATTTGTATCCCTATAACCCTTGTCCTCCTGAGCTATTTTTGTAACACGAACACCAAAGACCAGGGAAATGTTCATATTAATAATAGGTAAGATCTTCTCCTATTCAAGGATAGAAAGATCATTAAAATTAGCAAGTCGTTACGTAATTATGACATCTTAAAGTATTCTGGATCAGAAAAACAGGAAAAATTGGTATTATTGCAAAAATGGCCACATAAATTAAAAATCTTAAAAAGTTCTAACTATCGGATTTTCGTCAGCTTTTTTTTTTCTAACAAGTCTTGTAAGTTTAAGATTTATAGTATAGTTGGGTTATCTGGAGGATTCCCATGACCGTGGAGAGCAAAGGTTGGTTTCTCTTCTTTCTCTTTCTCTTCTTTGAATGTTACTTAATGAAATCAACAAGTGTACCTTTCTCAAAAGTGTGGGAAATGTCCCTGGGGGACCAACATCCAAAGAGGCAGCCGTCGGCCATTTTTGAAATTTGTTTTTTCATGAGTTTGGTCAACACCACTGATCAAGATGTATTTTATGGGGTTTTTTGGGGTCAAGGAATTCATATTTAACATCACTTTTACCATGTGACCTCGTTTTGACCTTCAAATTCAATATGGCTGCCGTCGGTCATCTTGAAAATGAGGTTTTCACTATTTCTACCTACAGACCTTAATAGCATGTGCTTTTCATGGTTTTTAGGGTCAAGGAACTCATATTTGAAGTCATTTTTATAATTTGACCCGATTTGACCTTTAAATTCAAAATGGCTACCAATGTCAGTCCAAGATGGCCGGTAAAATACCCACCCAAATTTTCAAATATCTTGTAAAACACTTCATCTTCAAAATTATTATTGGAGAAAGTTTCTGGAACTATAACAAATACATCTGACTCAAAATTATGTCATATGCATATTTCAAATTCAAAATGGCCGTCAAGATGGCCGACAAAATAGTTGATTTTCATGAAAGTCGACCAAACCAGCCTTTAAAATGCCTGATATCGTAAATAATGAACAGGAAATAACATTTAGGGTTACAACATGTTCATTTGTCTCCTACTTGTATTGACTGTTCTGGGATCCAAAATGGCTGCTAAAATATGTTGTTATGTGCAAAACTGGGTTAGAAGCACTTTGAAACACTGTCAAAACTACCAAATGTTCTTATTAAATCGATGGAATATGGCTTTGAGGGTAACAATAATAGCATTTTTTCCCAACTAAGGGTAATAAGCATGATTCAAGTCCAATATGGAGCCTATTCTGGGACCCAAAATAGCCACAAAATTGCATTTTTATATGCAAAAATGGGTTAAAGGCACGTCGAAACAATATCAAAACATCATTAATATTCATAATAATGAATGAAAAATTGCTTTGTTAGTAACAATATAAGCATTTCTTCCTAAGTAAGGGTTTTAACTTGTTTTAATATGGAGCCTTATTGAGATCCAAAATGGCCGCTAAAATATGTTTTTACTGTACAAAAACGAGTTAGAGGCACTTAGAAACACTCTGTGTGTTTCTACGTATTGATGCATGATCTGGTTGATGGTGACAAAAAACGAGTTAAGGTTTTGATGGTGATACATTTTCTTCCATCAACCATCGTTTTACGAGTTAATGTTTCATGTGAACCGTCGAAGCCTTTTCATAGCAATAGAACAGGTCAGTTAATGGATCACCCACCAAATTAGTGTAGTACAAAACAGATGCTGGTAAACAATTTGCGGAGTGACTAATAGAAACACGATAACTGTATCAAACACACTAAATGTTCAGAATAATCGAAGGAAAAGGATTTTGTGGGTAACGATAATTAGTATTTTTCACAAATAAGGGTCTAAGCATATGGATCCTGTTCTAATATCCAAAATGGCTACCACAATGTGTTTTTATGTGCAAAAACGGAACATTATATGGGAATAAAATGTTACTTTTGTTTGAAACAAATTCAAACCCACCAAATGTTCAGAATAATCAGTGAAAAATGGCTTTGTAAGTAACAACATTTCTTCCTAAATTAGGGTGCTAGGTTTTTTCTGTACTGTACTGAGATCCTGGGGGTGGGGGTGGGGGGCTGATATTTGTGTCTAGGTAACAATCTGAGCTCTGCAGGTTCGGAAGGTGACCCTATGTGAGACCAAAAATTAGCAAAATGAGTGAAATGATACCTATCTGAGACCATAAATCTACCATATCTGTTCGATTAGTACCCTATCCGAAACCATACCTTTCAAATGAATACTCTATCTGAGACTGTACGCAAATGTAACGAAATAATTATTACAAGAAATCATAGGTAAAATGTAACTGTCCCGGGGTAACTGTACACCATTTGAACACTTTTATAGGGATTTGAAACACTTTTATCGGCAGTTTAAGGCACAATTGTCAACAATTCTTTCGATACCCTATCAGAGACTTTAAAGATAAATTTGAATACCCTATGTGAGACTTGCAGAGTACCAGGTCGATTTCGATACCCTAGATTGCAAGTCTCGAGACCTGTCCAGGTCTCGCCTCTTTGGTAACGCGGATGGTTACCCGGTCAGAATACCCAATTGCCCCCCCCCCCCCCGGACTTAGATCCTATAATGGCCACCAAGATACGATTCTAGACACAAATGTGGATAAAGGTGAACACCAACTGTACAGCGTAACCGATAAATGACTTTTATGGTAACGATTTAGGAACAAAGCTTCCCAGATAATGATGTTGGCATGTTCAAAATATATTATAGAGCTTGTAATGTGACCTGAAATTGCCGCCAAAATACATGTTTATGCTCGAAAAATTGGTATAAGCGACTTTGAAATGTTGTATTATTGTATCTTAAATGCGTTTGGGTAGAAATGCCCCCAAAGTTACCCTCAAAGCCATTTTTCATCAATTACATGGTTGCTCATATAGTTGGAATAAAAATATTGTTACCTCTTTTCTATATGAAGGTCAATTTATGATGAAAATATCTTGAAACTTATGTTGTTTTTTGGTCAGATTTGATAGATAATCTTTTTGGGTGTAAAATGGAACTCCGAATGTGATCATTTTTTTCATGTACTGGTAAGGGGACAACAACAAAAATGGGTCAAAAACGTGATTTTAGGTCAAATTTGATTTGACCCCGCCTTGTTCAAGGTCACCTCTCTACTCAAGTTGAGTGGTCATATGGAGTGTTTATCTGTAGTAGAGTGATAATCAGGGGATTGAATGTATTTGTAACGCTTGACTGAGCCAAGAGAATACTTGGAAGCAAAGCTTAAAATGATCCTTCAACGCCCCTAAATTTACAAAAATAGGGTTGTGGTGCCTGATGGTATATGACATCTTCAAAACCTTTTAAGATGTCATAAGACACACGCCACTCCACTTTCCGGTCCTTCCATTGCCTGCCAATACCTGAGAGGATTCAATTTAAGGTGATGTGCCTTTCTTTCAAAGCTTTCCACCAGAAATCACCTCTTTATTTATTATCTTACTTTCATCTCTATAGAACCTCGAATGCGCTTCGTTCGGACTCGGCTATCACTTTCAGTGTGCTTCGCTCCAAGAAGCATTTTGGTGATCGTGCCTTATCTGTTACAGGCCCTCGTCTTTGGAATGAGTTACCGTTGAGCTTGCAAGGTTTTTTTAACCAAAACTAAGCCGATTTTTCGAGAGCCACGTTTTAGTACCCACCATGTGGCAATGTAATTCCTAATGTAACAAAATGACATTGTTTGTACTTTATTGAACTAATGTATTGAAATTTTGATATTGTTTTAGTATCAAAGCTGTTATTGTTTTACTTCCACAGACTGGGAGCTTAGCAAGTGTAACAGAACTATTCAGCAAAGCCTACGTCTTCGTAAGTTCAATTACATAATTGTATGTCATTCGTATGGGCTGGCATTAAGAAATGGGTCCAAGTAAAATGAAGCCCCATTTATAGGTATTTAAAATACTAATATTTGTGGGCTTGCTCTATTAAACTTTCGATAGTCTACTGCGGATTATACCGATATAACATATGTGACCGTCCATCCCAAACCAGCACTTAATGACACCTTAACACTTAAGTGGTCAGGGGGGGGGGGGTCCATATGGACTCAACATTTGGTTTTTGCGTGTCAGCGCAAAAACGCAAAGTAATTTTTCATCGCCTTGTATAACTTTACAATACCCTTCACCATGTTCACCTGGGTGCAAAAAACAAAATTAAATCGCTCTTCAAATTTGTTTTGCCAATAAAATCGTAACCAAACAATTTTGTTCAAATTTTATTTCAGAAATATATTTGTACTTGCATATTGCAAATATGAGCCAAATTTTATTGAAAACTTCAACTAGAAAGTGAGTTTTCAAACTTTTGGTGCAATATGGCAAATTCTGTTTTTGACGCCAATTTGAAACTGTTTGTCCGATTTTCATTTTGTTTTCATTGTTTTAGTTTTATTGAAGTAATCTACATGTTTACCAGAGTTTAAACGTATATTTCCTCTGCAAAGGTGCTTTTTCGGTGTTGGGTCCATATGGACCCCCAATGAAGCTTCTGACATTTACTGGCTGGACTGCCACACATGTTAAAATGTTTTAAATATAAATATTTTTAATCCAATGCCTTAACTTGATATCGTAATCATCTTATTTACAGAACGTTTTCTTGAAAAAGGGAGTCAAGAACATCATCAACGAAAAGATACTTCCATATGTCACATGTCCCTGGACCAAAGACTTGAGTAACATTGACAACATCTACGCACGGTTTATCTTATTCTTCCGTAAACCGAAGGTAACATTATTATTATTAGGTATAAATAATATCACAAATCGTAAACAGAGACTTTCTACTTTGATTGGAATATTTAGGTCAAATTTAATACATCTGCACAAACTATACAGACATATAGTAAAAGAGCCGTGTTTGGATTTTTATCACTAAAAACTAATGAATAATACAACACTGTTGTTTGACCCCTATAGAAATAAGGACATTTTATTTCTAAGTGCCAAAATAGATGGCGCTATTCATAAAAACTCATTTTTTGAATGTAGAAGGAGATATGCTGGTGTGTACTACCGAAATTATATATGAAAATGAAGCATCTGGCGTCAAGAAAATTTTATTTAACATTTTTAACCAAAATCTTAACAGATCAAACAACATAATCAATAATCAGATATAATCAATAATTTGAAATATGTATAGCGCCCTCATTTTTGCACCAATCTGAATTTACAAAAAATACCAATAAGTGAGCTCAAAATTAACATAAATTCAACCAAAATGAAATAAAATTTTAAGAATGGGTTCAGAACTTTATTATGCAGCACATTCCAGTTATTTGTACTGCTTTTGCAACTTTCTGTCAAGAAAAAAATTGAATTTTTGGTTAAAAATTAATAAATGTCCACTTCAAACAACAGTGACAACAAATCAACAAATACCATTAAATACAAAGGGCATATACAACAGTTTTCAAGTAAAATTGTCTTTGCAGTAAATAAAGCACCAACAATTTTGCTAACATTTTCATGTTGTTTCATTGATACGTTTTTTTTAATTCAGGATTTTGATCAATACGGTGTAAAATGTACAAATTATAATAACTAAGTCTATTGTTTCATTGTGTGAAGTACAATTCAAATTTGCCATTTGCAGATTGTTTCTAAGTATATGACCGCTCTGAAAAACAAAGAATGGAAAACGTTGGATCTTATATTCGGCAAGCAACGCTTAAGTGGTACAAACCCGATAGTCATTCAGCGTGTTGCTTCTTACGACAGACTAAACAGATCGTAAGTGAAGGCTCTGTCACACATCACCGTATAGAGCAGTATAGAGCAAAACGTACGCCTAACGTACTTTATCCCACTATTGTTCTGTTTTATGCGTTGTTGTTCGTCATGTGTTCGTTACAAGTACGTTCGATACGTTATCCATACGGTCGGTCCGTTATGTATGCGTTTAATTCGTTATTTATACGGTGGTGGTCCGTTTAGCACGTTCAATATGTGACACTTTTGTACGTTATTCGTACGTTTTGCTCTATAATATGTCTGGCAGAGCCTTAAAAGAGATTAAATAAATAAACATATTAAACGTTAGTGTGTTCAATAGCTGTTGGCAAAAACAAAGGTATAAGTTTACAAAAGATAACAAAAGTTTACAAACTTGCATATTAGTATGACAACATAAGTTTTATATTAGTGTGACCTCACAAAAGAGACATATGACTGATCCCAGACAAGACGGGCTATAGTGCTTTTTACGAACAGAAGTAAAACCTTTTTGATATTGTGAACCATTTTTTTTTTACGAATTGCAAGCACTTATGTAGCACTTATATTATATACCAGAGAAAGAAATCATTAGTAAGTAAACACAACTGTTCATAAAATCCTTTGTTATGCGTCACAACACATTTTAACTGAGCCATTTAAGATCCACGCGTTACAGCAAAAGGTTCCATAAGTCGAAGCTAAACATGTCTATTTATCAACCTGTTAGGAACCAATTAATAATCAATATTTGAAGAGAGGGTAGTTAGTTAAACTTTAGTTTAAGCTTTAGTTTATTGCTCTCTCTTAACCCTAGTCCTCCCGAACCTTTTTTTGTGTGTTACAAATCTTCCTGAGGGGGGGGCGGGGGGGGGGAAGTTACCCTCCTCTTATTTTAAAATTGGGACCCAAAATTTATATTGTGTGGTACTAAGATAAATAAAATCGGTCGAGGCGTTACGTAATTATGACGTCAAAAGTATTTCAAGACCGAAAAAATATATTTCTGGCAAAAATGGCAGCTTTTTCAAAAAATCATTATAAACGTTGTAAATATTCAATTTTCCCTCAGTGTTTTTGTTAATAAATAAAGAAATTGGCAATTCTAACATGTCCTATAAGTTTCATGTCAACATCATGCAGATTTATTTTCAAAATGGCGATTTTAAATTTGGTCGAGGTGGCAATCACCCCTACCCGTGGACTTTGAGGGCCTACCAGTAACCAACCTTAGGTGGTACCCCCGATTTTTTCATCAAAATGACCGCAAAGGATGTACAAACAATTACTTTAAAGCTCACGGGCGCTTTATTTAACGTTTAAGTGCAATCAGTGATTATCCGTGAAAGATAATAAGAAATCTTCAGGTAAACATGTGAAAAAAAAAAAGAAAAACGCGCTAAAAAGCGAAAAAAAAAAAAATGTGCACGATTTTTTGACACAAACCTTTTTTTTTTTATTTGGCTATAAAAATATAAAAGGCCTGTTTTGATTTCTTACAATAACTCTATACATTGTGTCTATAGCCTAAATGGCTATAAACACGATGACCGTGTCACTATCCTCGGCCTACTTTTTACGAATTTTTAGTCAGACACTAATATATACCTCCGACTTATGATACCTCTTGATGTAACGCGTCATACATTGCCATTTACGAACAAGAGCATTTTGATAGTGTAAACTCACGTGTACTGAACAATATTGTTCACAAAATCCATGTCAAAACACATTTTAACTGAGCAATTAGCTTTTTCAGGTTATATTTGAACAATGTGTAAGTTTTTCGTCTGTTTGGCTTCAATAAACAACATTTTATTAAGACTTTCCTTTAGTTTAATTCTCCCCATCACTTAATCTGAAGTACTTTAATTCAAATGTTGACATGTAACAACCGGATTTCTCAATTGTTGCGTTTCTCTCGGTTGTATTGACACACTTAACCCTCGTCTACAACCCCCTAAGGGTTTTTCCCCGCTGCATAAAAACGCAAAAGCAACCGACCCCAGGCATTTGGGTCATCTCTTTTACATCCTTTGCGGTCATTTTGATGAAAAAATTAGGGGGGTACCAATTAAGGGTGGGTTAGGTTAGGCAAAATTTAAGTCGCCATTTTGAAAAATATATACGAATGCAGGGTATGTTAGAATTATCAGTTCCCTTCTTTATTACCAAAAACCGATGAAAATCGGTCATTTAACACTTTTGTAGCGATTTTTTGAAAAAGTGGCAATTTTTGCAAAAATACCGATTTTCCGATCCGAACGAGCTTTATGACGTCATAACTACGTAACGCATTGACTGATTTTTGTGATCTTGGTATCATTGGATAGGGGAGGACCATACCTATCTATTGATAGCAAAACCAAGTTTATAGAGAAAATGGGGGGGGGGGGGGGCAACAACAACCCCCCTCCCCCCCCCCCTCCATCCCCCCTTGGGTAGACGTGTAACAAACAATAGCCTGGGTAGACGAGGCACCACTGTTTGATGGGTTCATTTAATAATTTTTCGACAAAAATGTACTGTTATAATAAATGCAAGACCTTTAAAGTGTTTAAATTATTTCTGGAATTAGGTGTTGAACTGTAATATTTGTTTCCATTATTTAATTTCACATTTTATCTCAAAAAATGCTCATTTTAGATCAAAAAACATCCTTTTTAGCCCATATTTTGAAATTTCATTATTAATGGCGCTATACATGTTTTGAAATTAATTATATGCATGTTGCATAAATTAAATATTTGTTGTGTGAATTTAACATGAATAAAATTTGTTTTGGGTCTCCTTTACCTTATCCATGTGTCAAATGTCAAAACTAAGGGTCATAGATTCTTAAAACCTGGAACCTTGATTTAGGGAAAAAGCGCCACCAATAATGTGCCTTCAGCATTAAATGGCTATATATTATTAGTGATCAAACAGTGGTGGAGGGTTAATTGATGCGTTTATATCACACTATCACACATGTACGGATATTATTGAAATTTAATGCATTTTAGTCCATTTTGAAGTCTTTCAACAATTTGGAAACAATCGTATACAAGATAATTTAACAAATTGTCTCGAACGCTAATTTTGTAGGATTTAAATTTCACATAGAAATAAATTCTTAATGTCACATTAATTTAAATTTGACAGAGTCTATGTCGAATTTAAATGTAAAATATCACATTAATTTACATTTGATATAATAATAAATGTTTAATATCACATTAATTGATTATAATTTTGGTTCATTTTTGTGGAGAAAAAGAAAGATATTATTAAGAAAATAGTCTTAACTAAATATTCCAAAATATGCATTGAAGCTAAATTACCGAAAAATGAAAAAAAAAAAATCCTTCTGTGCTTACCACTGTCAATGTTTTCTTTTCAGGTTTCATTGCTTATAAGCTTTCAGAAAACTAACCAAAACTTTTAAAGGGGAAATGTTAGGCCTAACTAATTGTGTCAACATTTTCATACTGTTTTACTTTACCGTTTCTTTTCTTTTTTCCCTCTCCCCCAGCATGCGGGTTAGTGCTATAAGCGAGAATGAAGCAAGATCACTATCAAAAGAGTACATGAACGGAAAGAGCATTGAAGACGCTGTGGCAGACGGCTGTTTGTATATGGTTGACTACACCGAAATTTTAGACGAATTACCGTGCAAGAACGGATTGGTAGGTTTATTTTCTTTCATTTTAGGTCGTTTGATTTTGAAGAGAAAAGACAGATGTAACTTATAAGCTACTAAAATTAATTCGTGATTATCGTAATAAAATGTTACCTATAAGATGACATAGCATATTCATATCTGGATACCGCCATAGAAATTTGAGCAATTAGAAATAGTTACTTTCTTACATACACAGACATTTGCTCACCCGAGGGACATGTGCTTGCAATTAATTCCCTCTGACTTAAGGTGAAAACATTCTTCTTATGGGCTACCAAACATTTGGTGCATCAAGTCTTTGTCATCTTATAATCTGATATATAGTTACAATGTATTTTCTATTAGTAACGGATGC
>JXSR01S017421.1:51162-61744 GCA_000969725.1 Ophiothrix spiculata
GGTCGGTCGGTAGGGAAAATATTTAATTTTTAATTTTTTTTAAAGTCGCCTGTTAAAACAGGTGCAAAATTCGGCAGTCATTCCACTAATCGTAAAAAGATTGCAAATTTGACCTCTTTCATTTGACCCTGGTACGGTGAGCCAATCAGAAACACCGTTTCTACAATGTACGCCTGTCGGCACGTGTGTGATGTCAGGCTTACAAATTTTGCACCCATTTTACCGGGCGACTTTTAATTTTCTTGCTGAAGCTCTCAAAAAAGTATTGAGTCAGCGATTTAGAGCTATTTAGCACTTTATCTTCAAGGGTCAGTTGGGCAACCGGAACCAAAAAATTATTTTTGTGTGGCCTAATGATAAACTTACAATTATACAAGGTTTTCCTATTGTTTGCTAGGGCCAAACAAAAATAATTTGTTTGTTCTGATCAAAAGTCTTATAAAATGAGGGTCAGTAGGTTTCCGGAGGGGGGGGGGGGCACTCTTGACTGAAGTTGTAAGCATGCTAGTGAACGAAAACGTGGATTATGGGTTGTTTTTTTGAAGCAAACGCGGATCCGCGTGGATGCCTGTTACGGATATAAAAATCGCCATTTGGGGGGAAAAGAGTGTCTTTTTCAGGCCGTCATCCGCGAAAAAAAAGGGTACTTTTATCAAGAATTTTTAAGAAGGTCTGGAAAAAACAGGCAATTTGGTCATTTCTTGCCGGGAAATTTGGTCATTTGGAGGGAAATTTGAGGCAAAATCCTTGATAAGGGTATCTTTTTACACGCAAAGAAAATCTGTGCTGAGGGTGGTTTTTCAAGTGCCATTCACGAGCATGCTTACAACTTCAGTATACGAGTGCCCCCCCCCCCCACCCGAGTAGGTTGGGAAAAATATTTGTTACAATTAAATAAATTGATTGGAAAATCAAAAATTGTTCCTAGATATAAAAGTACTTCACTCTCTGAAATATACAGATAAATTCTTAAGGGAATTCCAAAAATTGTTAACAGTAATTACTCAAAAGTGATATTCAGTTCCAAATCAAATAGATTACGTGGAAAGAAAAAAATGTTGACAAATTTGATACATTTTTTTGTAAATAGATACTGTACCAGCAAAAACATGCCCATATTACCAAACGTCATAAGATCTTGGTACATCTACTAGTATCTTACCAATGTATAAGTTTTATATGTAGATAAATGCATCTGCATTATAATTGAACTTGCTTAAATTTCTTTTGCTTTTAATACAGACCTTAACAAGTACTTCTGCATCTGCCATTGAAACACTTGAGTTACCTGCAACACCTTGTCTTGTTGCTCATGGTAAGTGTCTTTTTCAATGTTCCACATTGTTCTTATGCTGGTACCATGCACTAGAGCTGGTTAGAGGCATACCTGGGGGATCACTCGGGTACCAGTGTGTACTGTACACATACACATGAACGACCAGAGAAACGTGAAAAAAGGGTAGTTTTTACAGAATGGACGCGAATCACGATGAGGGGTAAGAAAATACATGCTTTCAAGTAAAAGGGTCGTATTAGGCCTGTAACACCTCAGATTAAATCCTGATCAGGGGTAACTTTTGGACAAAATCCTGTTTCGGGGGTAACCATTTGTGCAAACTTGTGCTAAATTCTGTCATATTTCTCCACCTGTACTTGTAAATTAAGCCCATTTTTAGAGAAAAGGATTGATTTTAAGGGGTGTAATCCTTGTTCCCCCCTCTCAAACTGATCTACATTTAGTTGACTTAGTAATATTAAATTTTGAAACAAAAGTGTTGGTTTTTGGTATCACAAGCAACACAAGAAGCCTGAGACATGTATCATCCTAGTTTTGACAATTTTTATTCAAGCTTCCTATCTGTCAAAAACAAATTGTGTTTACAATTAATTCTTCTTGATATAGATGATTAAAAAAGTAAATAATTTCTGGTTATCCTTGATCTGATGAACCGTATGGCGTACGTATACATTTAATTTCTGACCCATTTTGACAACCAAACTGTATTCACCCCAAAATGGAATTATTTACTTGAACCAATTAAATTATTAGGCCATAATGATTGTATTGTGTTCAAAATACTATCTTTTACTCATTTATGTTTGATTTACAGGAAAATGTTCAATCTAATCAGCTCTTTGCAAATAAAAACTGCACTATTCACACCCGAAATCGGGGTCAATACTAAAATAGGGACACCACATTTTTGGCTGCCAAGGTCACATCCATCCCAAATTTTATTTTATTCTTATATCATATTAAAGGTGTAGGGAAGGGACATAATTAGCCATAAAAAGTTTGGTACCAGAAGCATCATGAAAAAAAGTACAAAGGATAAACCTTAAAAACTGTCCCTAATCACCCCGTTTTACGGTATATTTCCCATCAAGTGCTATTTACAGCACGGGATACAAAATCTGCTGTTATATCCAGCTCGTCTCCAGAAGACACATTTTTAAGATTTCAGAGAAGCTTGTTCCTTCCTATTCTTTACTGTGTAACGGCCATTTTTGACCCCCCTGTAACCTTGGTTTCAAAAACTGACCACGTCCGATGGCCTTGCCACTTGCCAGATGTGACCAAACTATAAATGACTACCTGAGGTGACAAGTTTTATCAGCATTTTATTTTATGTGGAATAATTGTATTTATATTCTATATCTATATGATTTACTTTAGGGGATGCCCTATCTGAAGCATCATGTACCAACTTTTCACTGACGATAAACCAGAAAGTTGTCATCGAACTCATCACCAACCAGCTATCAGCCTTGTCCCTGTGGTTTGCCTCTTTCTATGTATTTAACCTGAAATACCCTGATGATATTGGAGCAACACTAGAGTTTATTCAGAGGTAAGAAAAAAAAATACAAACTTGTTTTAAAGGCGGATGAAGATATTACACTACAAAATCATGTCGCAGTCGGAATCACTGAAAAAGATATAAACACCTCAACAAAAGTAACTACCCATCGGCGCCAGGTCCTATAAATCAAAATCTGATGATATGATGACAACCCAAGTTCAATAGGCATCTTGAGAATTTTGTTCGCTACAATTTGATAGCAAGTTTGTCACCAAACAACAAAGATTAGCCGAGATTGATGACCATCCGTCCTGTTTCAAAAGTCGCAAATTATCACTACACGCGAGGCAAAATTGTCAAACATTACCATTCAAGCAAAGTATATCCCTGTTAATTTGTCCCGTATCCACCACTATACATTTCCTACAAATTTCCCTTAGAAATTAAAACTGACATGTATGGGTGAAGGATGTGTAACATTATAGGCCCTGTGTGGTCGATGTCAACAGCGGTCGTTCCAGCCTATGTAGTTCACAGTAGCCTTCCCTCCGCATGTAGTGATAATTTGAACTTGGGTTGTCAACAGATGATCAAATTTTGATTTATAGGACCTGCCGCCAATGGGTAGTTAATTTTGTTGAGATGTTTATGTACTCACTGCACTGTAAATACATAACACAAAAAAAAATGGTGCAACTGAAAATTTTGTAGCATTTTACAGCGTTTTCCATTGTCTGCTTTAACAAGGATAATCCTTTCTCAGCACAATGCATGGTCAATCAGGCCTTGTAATGGGATTAATATTTCAGTGTGATTAGGGAATTGAAATGTAATTATATCTCGATAGGAATTTTAATTCTACATTTTAGAGAAATTTTCAGAAGTGATTAACTACTGTTAATTTTTCAGTGATGATTACAGTGAACACAAAATTAACAGTGTAATTTACAGCGACAGCATTTCATAGTGTAAGTGGGGTTATGAAATGGTGCTACTTAGGGTTCAATGCAGAATGATCTCACAAGCCTTTTGACACACTGCCAATTTGTTTTATTGAAAATTGGCCAAACAAAAATGAGCCCCCAGAACAAGTGATTGGGTACTGGAGGACTCCTACACTGGATTGCTTACCTATTGTTCAGATGACACTAGTCCGTCCCCTGTGACGTCTATGGCAAGCATTTTGTACAAATATCAGCGATATTCCAAGAGTTTTAATCAAAAGACTTGGAATATCGGTCGAAAATCTTTGATTCTCAAGATAAAACCCAATTTATCAACCGATATTCCAAGTTTATTGCCCATTATCACTTCATTTTTCACCCAAAATGGGACAGTTGGGGTACCATGATTGTAAAACAACCCTTATATCACCACACGAGAATCTTGTATTGAGTGTGTGATGTTTAGATTATAACTCTCATTGATATTGCATTTCAGAATCTATGTTGGAATCAACCCGAGTCAAGGATGCAAGAGGAAAAAAGGAAAAGGAAAGAGTGCAGCAATTCATCCACAGCTTCTGCAACTAAGTAACAAGTTGAAAGATTTTGAGAGTGAATGGTCATTGTGAGCATGGTGTATCCAAGAAGAGCTTTATTGACAGCTAGTCCTCAGTTTAATCCAGAACTAAAGGTTGGCATTGTGAATACAGGTCATTGATAATAATTATTATGTTTGATACCATAAGTTTCAAGTGCCAGATCACTTATGGGTCAGTCCATGCCAACTTAGTAAACTGGGGGCACCATATGTCATGGATTTTTTTCTAATTTAATATGTGGGTAGATACCTATGAAAAATGAAAAACGTGCAAATATAAAATTCTAACTCCGCTTTGTTTTCGCGTAGCGGCAATTTGAAGTTCAGGGGGGTCAGCGCCCAAACTGCGAACTAGCCTCTTCAGGGGACCATATTTCCTAAACTAGACCCCCCCCCCCATGATGACCAAAATTCATATCTGTGGGATTTGGATGCTGTAGATTCCATATCTGATAGAATCAAGTCCATAGCTCTTTTCATTTAAAAGATAAAGAGGCCTCAACTTGATATATATTCAGTCTAGACCACACTTCGGGGGGTGGGGGTCACAGCTCGGAAACGGACAGTCCAATGTTTTACAGATGGTTGCAGTGGCAAGTACTTACCAGACAAACAAGAAGAAAGCCCCTATGATTTTGTTTAGCTGATCTGTAACACCTGAATTATGGACAAAATCATTTTTTCGCATAATTGACCCCCCAAAAAAGTCAATGTCTCCCAGGATTCACCAACTTCTACTTTGGATTTATTGTGTATTGGTCCCTAGTCATCAACTTTGAACAGTATCAACTTGGTGCTAAAGCTGCAATACTATTCTCAGCCTAGAAGAAATCCCATGTATCTCTATGTAATTCACCAATGACCATTAAGAAAAACCTAAAGGGAACCACCCACTGTATAAACATGGAACCATATTTGCTATACCTTTATTAGGGAAATACATCAATGGCTCCATTAGACCCTTCTTTTGTAGCCTGGATTAATGATGTTGCAGCTTTGGCACCAAGTTGGTACTTACCTAAGATGATGATAAGGGACCAACACACAACATTTCAGGAGTAGAAGTTGGTGACCCCTGGGAGACGTTGACTTTCAGGGGGGTCATTCCGGGTCAACTTATAAGAAATCAATATTTTTTCAATAATTCAGGTGGTATAGATCAGCCAAACAACATTACATAGGATTTACTGTTGCTTGCCTGGTTAGTACTTGCCACTGACTACCATCTGTAAAAAGTTGGACTATAAAATTGTGTTTCGTTTCCAAGCTGTGACCCCCCGAAATATGGCCCAGACTGAATATATCTCAAGTTGAGGCCTCTCTATCTTTTTAATGAAAAGAGCTATGGGTTTGATTCTTCCAGATTTGGATTCTACAGCATCAAAAAACCATATAAATTTTGGTTGTCAAAGGGGGTCTAGTTTAGGAAATAAGCCCCTCTAAAGAGGCTAGTTCGCGCCGCGACATGGTTTCGGCGCTGACCCCCCATAAATTTCAAATTGCCGCTACGCGAAAACGAAACGGAGTTAGAATTTTAAATTTGCAGATTTTTCATTTCTCATGGGTATCTACCCACATATTAAATTAGAAAAAAATCCATGACGTATGGTGCCCCCAGTTTACTAAGTTGGCAAGGACTGACCCTTATGTGTTAAGTTTTCTTGTGTTAATGTTAAAACGTAATAGTTTTTGGTAAGGTTTTTGTATAAGCTTGTTAAATATCTTGGCTTCTGAAAGTCCGATTGATTTCAAACTTGGTGACATGATCAATAAATACAAAGTAAATATGTACATAATAAAATGGTCGAGGTCAAAGGTCATCAAGTCAAATTTTAAAGTGATCAAATTTGGTGAAACATCTTAATGGAACTTGACCCAAATCACTTTTATGAAGGCACACTTTACCTCATGAAAGTTGAGAATTTGATATCAGTAGTAAGATTATATTTTCCTGATGTGTGAAATTTTGTAATGAATCTATGAGCAAAAATGCAGCAAATTGTGGTATAATACCATGCTAACTTTTGTGAGTTATAATGAGATGATAAAAATATGCTTATTTAACTACCACATCAAAACCACTGATGGGATTTAACACAACATTTGGAATAAGGCTGTATAAATGATGGGCCTTCATATATGATTACAAGTCTTCACATTCAAAAACTCAGGTCAAGCTCCTTTAATACAAGGCAAACATGTAGGAGATAAAATGATGAAGGTCAACAGAGGTCAAAGGTGAAGTAGGGAGAAAATTTTAAATTTTGTCGACTGACCTTAAAGTTGTTGACACAAATTGTGAATACCAGTTGAACATGTACAGAACCAAATGATCAAGGTTAGTTGAGGTAAAAGGTCATCTAGCGTTTATATTTAACATCGTGGAGTTTCTGAAAGTCACTTTGAAGTGGCGGTGCCGGGACCAAAATTGAGGGGGGAGGGGAGAGCAGCAAGTGAACATTTTAGGGGGGAGCAAAGATCAAATTCAGTTACGAAAAAATAACAAACTTGTGTGCATGTGTTGGTTAGGCGACGAAAAAAAACCCCTGTTTTACGGGCGGACGGATCTTCCAAGTAAAATGACCCTGAAAACAGGAAAATTTCGAAAAAAGTTTGACAATTTTTACAGAAAAATTTTGAGAAAATATTCTCGACTTATTTTACAAAATTTTCAGCCAAAATGTTAGATTTTGGTCAAAAAGCGGCTGATTTTAAATGATTTTTGCAAAATTTAAAAAAAAAAAAAAATCTCTCAAAACAGAAAAAAATGGGTCGGTCGCACCCGTAAAACAGGCTTTTTTTGGTCGCCTTATGGCCAAAATATTGGAAACATTGGTCAACATGAATGAAAGTTGGTCTTATTTTAATGTACTTTAAATTATTTTTTTGGCAAACATGTGTCCACCCAGCCCGTAGCGCCACCACTGTTAATATTCACAAAACGGGCGACACTAGTAGTTTGAGAACTACCTAGTTTGTGAAAACTGGTAAGTTTTGATGTGATGGGTGTGTTAAGCCTTCATATTGGCATTGAACTGGTATCATGAAAAACAAAGTTCTTGAAAATCATTTTTCATTTTTATATTTGTTGTTTTAAAGGGGCATTGGACAACTTCAACATCCCCCGATTTTTTTTCAAAAAAGTAGATTTTTTGGTTTGATTAGTTGAGTTATCATACAAAATTAATGTATGACAAATTTGACTTGCATCTGCAATTTTCTATTTATCGGAGTCGACACCGATAAATACAAGGTTGCCGAATTCTGCACCAACTGCTCTAAATCCTTGACAATAATGACCAACTAAAGATGTTTGGCTTTTAAAACGATCAATATCGTTTTCTGTGTGTTTTCTGGTTTTTTTTTTCCATTTTTCTAAATTTTATCACATTTCGAGTGTAATCAGTCAAGATAAAAACAAAATAAAAATATGCCATATTGTCCAATGCCCCTTTAAGTTTTATCCAGAGTTTTTTTTAACTTTTCATACCCAGTTGGTAGTAAGATGGTTTGTTTGCTATAGGAATTAGCAATTTGTTTGAAACATTCTTTATATTTCCAAATGAGATATATTTTGTTCTCTTAAGCATGTCTGACAAGGGTGTAGTCAGAGAGAGAGATAGAGAGGGGAGGGGGCTTGCTTGAGCCCCCAGTCAGAAGGGGGCCCTGATATGACACTTTCTACATGGGTCAATGGAGAGCTGCCAAAATGAGCCACAGTCAGCCCCTCTTAAAATGTTTGAGTGCCCCCCTCCCCATTTTGAAAAATCTGGCTACACCCCTGATGTCGGATGGAAACCTTCATTATTCCTTGTATTTCAGTTATTAAATTCAAAAGTTCAGTGGTCAACATTTGCATTCTGTCCTACATGTTGAATTCCGTCCGACATGGAGACATTTTCTCTTCCAATCATTTGACAAGATTTTGGATAATCTTTTGAGTTGATGTGCATAATTGTCCAAGTTAACATTGTTTTGAGGTTTATTGTTACAGTATTGATACACCTGTAGTTATTAAGTAAACAACATTAACGAATCAGTGATCATTAATTTATATTGTATCCATATTTTGATTGTTGCTCAGCTGTGCTGATTATTAAACATTGTAAAAACAACCATTTTTTGTGATGCATTGTTTTTATTTATTCGCAGTATATTTATTTACGGTACTAACAGAAATTTACAAGTAGGCCATCAAATAACACCTTCCAACGTTTATTTACAGTATTCCAGTAATCCAAATTATACACTGCTCCGTAAAATAACGTCTACAATGCAATTTTACAGTAGAAACGTTTATTTACGTTATTAGCTGTAGCTGGAATATACAATTTTACTGTGAAATAACACTTTATAACGTTTATTTACAGTATAACCCAAACTATACAACCCCTTAAATTCCGGTATTATACCGTTAAAAAACGGGATTTTATTCCGTTATTTTACCGTTAAAAAACGGGATTTTTCTAAATTAACGGTGAATTCAATTTTACAGGCTGCTGTATTTTAACGGTAGAATACCATTTAAAAACAGGATTTTATTCCAGTTTTTACTGTTAAAAAACAGGATTTTTCTAAATTAACGGTGAATACATTTTTACGGTTGCTGTATTTAAACGGTAGAATACCATTAAAAAACAGGATTTTATTCCGGTATTTTACTGTTAAAAAACAGGATTTTTTTCTAAAATAACGGTGAATACATTTTTAAAGTTGCTGTATTTAAACGGTAGAATACCATTAAAAAACTGGATTTCATTCCCGTAATTTCCCGTTATAAAATGGTTTTTTCCCTAAATTAACGGCGAATTTATTTTTACAGGTTGCTGTATTTTAACGGTATAATACTGGCAGCTGGGATTCCGGTATTATACCGTTAAAAAACAGGATTTTATTCAGGTATTTTTCAGTTAAAAAACAGGATTTTTTCTAAATTAACGGTTAATTCATTTTTACAGGCTGCTGTATTTTAACGGTATAATACTGGCAGCTGGGATTCCGGTATTATACCGTTAAAATACGGGATTTTTTCTAACAGTGTATAATGCGGTTATTGCACCAGGTTTCTGCTTTTTAAAATCGGGAGCATGCTTATTATTTAACTGAAACAGATGCGTTTACTCAATTTTGAGGCATATCTATGTTTTAAAAACTTTAGTATATTCATAAAACGTAAGTTAAAAGAGAAAACGTGTTTACGTGAGGTGGTTGTTCTAACTATATATTAAAACTGAAAACAAAACGTGTGTTGAATAACATTATACCTTAGTCAGGGACTGCGAAGTAATTATCTCTGATCGATGGTTTCATTATTTTAGTTGCTTATTCATTTTCAAACGCTAGTATCTATAATAGTATTCTATCTATAGTAAATGTCGGTTGCCCCTCTTAGCAATTCGTCGCCCCCGATTATGAGTATTGAATTTTTCCTATGTTCATTTTCAGAAAAAGATATTGGAAAGGTATTGTATTCGGGTCGTGGTCGATATCACGTTCATTTCAGAGAAAATTCATATTAAAATCAGACACCCAAGGGACGAAATTCGTTTGACAGTGATGCTTCTTGTCCCTCACTTGACTTAATGTGAATTTCGCGCTTGTCTACTGGCTTGTTCATTATTTCAATAATTCAGTTACTTTCCTTGAATGCTTGTCTCTTGGTATAGTTGTATTGAATTAAAATGCATTAGATACCGGAAAAACAATTAAGCACGGTTAGGTACAAACTGTCAGACAAGACCCAAATCAGGTTTGAATATGTAAATTAAAACCCGTCTCCGATCCCGTCGGTATCTTTTCAATTACAGGTAAAATGTAGTACAGTGTGAACCCAGTGTAGTTTTACATCCATTGTTCATAAAAAAGGGGGAAGTAACGCGTAATTTCCTACACGGAAGACGGATATGAAAATATTATAGAAGTACCTTTGCTAATGCATAAATCTAATAGTCGTTATTTTTTAATTCAAAATACAATATTCTAAACTTCGAGATACAGAGGAACATGAAATAGATACAGATATTAAAGAAATGATATCTTCCTTCCTTCTTTCTTGACAATGGTTGAAGATCGCATTAGGGAGCATATTCAACATTCCAGTATTCACTGCCTTTGCGGGGACTCGAACCATGGATTATGGCGGGGGTTAGTCATGCATTACGAAACGTCATTTCAGGGGGGACAGGCCCCCCCCCCCACATTTTGAAGGGTGGGGGACATAATATAAGATGTCCCCC
>JXSR01S017422.1:8375-25472 GCA_000969725.1 Ophiothrix spiculata
CCCCCCCCCCCCCCTCCCTCTTTTAATGAGATGTCCCACATAGATTTTGAGCAATGTATTCATTACATTTTCGGTGACCTTTAAAGGATCTGGGTCGTATTCATAAAACACACTCAAATGTAACTTTTAAGGCATTCCTTGTTGAATACTAAGGCAGTTCCTAAGAGTGACACTAAATGAAAGAAATGGTTCTTGGAGCACCCTTGAAAGTTGCACTCAAATGCTATTAGTATTCTATATATAGGACATGGATATGTTTTGCATGTTTTGTTTTTAAATAAAAGATAAAAAAATTTGACTTATGAATGTCAGTTTAACACTTGAATCCTCTTTAAAAATATAGTTAGCATTTTGGCTTTACGATTTTAGCTTCAAAGTTGAGAGAATCATTTATTGTATGTGCAACACATACGACTTAATAATGTAAAATGACACTTAAATGTAAGGGCGATTTATTATAATGACCCCTTGATATGTTTATTATTTGTGTGTAATGGAATTTTTGTGTATATGATATCCTTAAGGGTTATGAAAAACGCAAATTTATTGATTTATTTATATATTTATCGTTTTAATCGCAATTATTTTTCCTTCAACATGCAGGTCTTGTCCAAACTCCAGACAATAACCACGTGAATGATGGTGACCAAGGCGTAAAACGAAATGTTGACGAAGAAAGAGGACATTTCACAAGATCTTCATCGTCAATTATCTCTGAAGAGAAGCCATTAGGCGTTATTGTTGTCACGCAAATGAGATCAGGATCTTCTTTTTTGGGTGAATTGTTTAATAGGAATGAGAATTTTCTGTATTACTTTGAACCACTATTTGGTTATGGAACAACATTTTTTAAGAACAGAACGTCTTCGAACGCAAAGAGGTATATTGAATTACCGATTCAGCATCTCCTTCGCTGTAAACACAAAGATATGACAGACTGGTGGAATTCAGATTACTTTGTATCTCAACAACAATGCGAGTTGAGTAGAGTTCTACAGACCACATCACTATGCAAATATGACAATGCTTCTAAAAAGTTTGTACCATCAGCTTGGACTCCACATGAGGTCAGTTCTCCAATACTTGAAGCAGTCTGTAACACAAAGAAACACAAAGCAATAAAAACTATCCGAGTAGAAAACATAAATTTATTGAAAGATGTTGTTAAAGAAAACACGATGAACGTGAAAATCATCCACTTAGTCCGCGATCCTCGTGGAACACATTTTTCAAGACTTCGAGTATGTGATCCCGGATGGCTACTTTGTGATATACAGTACTCTTGTGCCAGACTTGAAATTAATTTAAAACATTGGTTGAACACTCCATCTTGGCTTGACAATAGATATATGCTGGTAAGGTATGAAGATTTTGCTGAAAACCCGCTACAAGTAGCAAAGAAGATTTACGCTTTTGTAGGAATTGAAATGCCACAAACAGTTAAAGTTTGGTTGCTAGAAAACACACGATCAAATGTAGTAACCAGAAAAAGTGGAGAACCCTATTCTCATACAAGGAATTCTAGTCACACCGCAACAAAATGGAGAACGTTGTTGGACTTTAATACTGTACTTGATATTCAGTCCAAATGTCATTTTACAATGGATAAGCTTGGTTATAAGTTTGTAGACACTGTTGAATCTTTAAGAAATTTGAACATATCGTTGATTGAGTCACTACCGTCTGTGACATAGATCGACATATTATGTTGTCGATTCATTGATACTGTTAAATTCTCAAACAATGTTTTGCTCTTAAAACTTTCAGATATTTGATATAGTTAGAACTGACTTTCTTATTTTTGAGTGAATCATGCAGAATGCAAATGAGTGAAATAACAATAATAATGTTTACCTTTTCTTCTGACTATTTGACACATTTGCCAAGAGGTGAGGTTTGTGGTTCTGTTTGGTCAATGTGTGTTAATCGGTACTCATATATCAGGTTTGAAACTAATTATTACAATAGATCGGTTACATAATACACTTCGGCTTTGACATAGATATGCTTGCCAGGTTTAAAGTTCTTGCTGATAAAAAATGCTACAAGGCGTAAACATTACACCGTTTAATAGTTTTTTTTTCAGAACACGGTAGAAACTGTGAAGATCCGTATTTGCATACAAAGGATTCTAGCCACACTGCTACAAACTGCACGATTTTGATAGACTTAAATACTATACGAATATGTGATGGCTCATCCGGAAAGGAGGGACATTGCAGATAATATCGATTTTGATTTTATCATTTTATCTGTTGCAGCATTTTCTAAGCTTTAAAATGACTTCTTACTTGCTGGAAATTTTTATTATTTCCTCTTTTTTGCTGCCTATTTTCACCTATTTCTTGAAAAGTATTCTGTCGCAAAGTGCCCCTTTTCGGGGTGAGTCATAACATATTCAGTTTTAATGCTATTTAACAATGGGCAAGCTTTGTAGATTCGTTTGAAACTTAAGTAGAATGAATATATCATTGAATGAGCCATTGATTGAGCTCTCGTCTGTTATCCTTGTATTCACTGTTCCCCTCTGGCATGTGCCCTTGTTCCGTGCTCCATTGTCCCCAATCACGCCAATTGTCACTCGCCACACAGACAATAAACCCTTGTTTCAGTCGTATCAGTGTACGGCAGATGCTCCCTTTTTGATCTCTTTAAAACCAACGTTCTCGACATGATTTATTTTTAAAAAGATACCTAGTGAAAAACCAACTCAATACAATTTATATGCGACAAAAATGAAAAATCCTATTTCAATTTGGCTCATAAAGGCAGACTATATTTACAAATATATTGCTGAAATATTTTTTTCAAAAGTTGTTTCGTTGCGGCAGTCAAGTTAGCTCAATCAGTAAGGCGCTCGCTTGCGGTGCGAAAGGTCCCGAGTTCGAACCCCGCTGGTGCCAAAAGCTGAGTGTGCTTGAAATTCCCTTGGGCAAGAAACTAACTGCTAATTGTCTCGTGGAAACCCGTACGAAACTCGGGGAGCTGATCCGGGCAGCGATGGTGCGTATGTGGGCTGATCAAGGTTCAGCGCCCCTAGAGGTTGTCACAGAACCTGAAATGATGCTTGGTGTGGAATGGAGCTTATTTGGGCCATAGTGGTCAGCGAACACCTGTAAAGTGTGCAGAGGCCGAGTGGAATTACAAATCTGGGAGGCATAGCGCACTATAAATCCCCAGTATTTATTTATTTATTTATTTGCGTTTTCAGGGACTAAACAAAAGTTGAACAGCGCTATGATTTTAGCAGTTTATGTAATTATTATTAAAAAATGACGCGACCGATGTGATTTTTTTTGCACCCAAATATATGCAACCCTTTTTTGACAATAACATAAAACAGCTTTATTTGGTTATGCTGCGATACAAAATCCTAGGTCCATATGGAACCCCCCTCACCCTTTGCACTAAAATGTTAAGAAGACCTTTGTTGGTAGCGTGCAACAGAAAACAGAAGCAAAACCTAACTTGTATACACTACAATTATACTTGTTAAACAAATTATGTTAGAAATATTGTTCACTTGTTAAGCGCATGTTTTGTTTTAACTCCACAAGCTGTTGTCAAAGTAATAATATGTATATATATTGACGAAAGAGTAGACAAAGGATTTTATACCAAAATAATTGATCATTGATTTCCTCGTCATAATTACATGTAGACACGTTTGTTAAACATACACGACTAGTAATTCGGTAATTCACTAGTAAATAGATTTATAAAGCCGATTGAGATGATGCAGAAAAGCAGAGAGAGGATAAGGTAAGAAAGTGTATATACATGTACATGTATATCTTAAATAAGCTTTTTCTTAAGCGGACATGGACCAGGCGCCAGAAATCTGAATCTGAAAAGGGGGATCTTAAAATTTCCAGAGAACCGGTATTACGGAGCATATTAATCAAGAATTTATCAACAGATCAATAAAAGAAGATCTTGCTTGATATTATACTAATGAATGTGCATTGTTCTTTAAAAAAAAGTCTAGTTTCAATGGCTTTTCCAAGTTTAAGAATTATTTTAGAAGATAAAATAATGATACAACCGACTCTACTTTACAGAATAAGTTTATAAGCTTACAGTTCCCTTTACCTCAGGTTTTTGATGAATATGTCATTGGTTTACCGTTTTAACGACATATAAAGTTGAATAACATGTCACTTAAATAAACAAGTCTAAAACCTCTAAATCATTTCTACCAACTTATATCTTCAGCTAATATTATAATGCTACATCTGCAATTATGACAAAGAAAATGAAAGTTAAAGCTGTGCTTGGTGTTATTGGAGGTATTTTGCTGATTACATGTTTTCATGGTTTTAAAGGTAAGGTGCTCTTAGGTGTCTGGTCCGTGATAGATATATATAGATTGAAATTTGCTGGTAAAAATCGGCATGAATAATATTGTATCGATGTAGAACAGATTTTCTAAAATAAAAACGAGTTACCAGACTCGTTTTTGCATGCGAGTCAGCTTAAAAATAGCATCTTTGGAGCTTTTGGGAAACATGAGTAGAGGGGTCTATGGAAAATGTGGCAAATGTGACATTGTTGAGTGTTGATTCGAGAACTTCCCACTGAAATTTTGAGTTAATTTTTCACAAAATTCACGTAAAAGTTCTTTCAATTAACAAAATAAATATTTTTCGCGCAAAATGAGAAAAAATTGGGGTGTCAAAACACTATTCTGCGTACACAGCGCATGCGTGTTGCTGAACTTATGAAAGCAAATCAAGTGCGTGCCAGTACGTGTGGACAGGCACCTTAAGGTGAAATGTTATATTTTCTATACAGCATTGTTTTGGGAGACTTATATACGATCACATTATTTCAATATGTATCCAATTAAGGAAAACCCTAAATGGTATTTTTAGAAAGACTATTTAGGGCTCACAAAGACTACTTTGCTTTGGAGATGCTAATAAAGTAAATAAATCAAAGTCAGTGAATGGGCAAGTAAAATCATGTTTTATTTGTAGTATACACATGGCCGAAATTGTTATTTGTCGCCTCAGAAAAATCATCTTACGAATACTTTTAACCAGAGATTTTCAAATCAGTATGTATTTGTTTTCAGAACAGCTATTTACATCTATTTTCAATATTATCTTGTTGAATTCTCTACCTCATATTTCACCCTCTTCTATCCTTTCCACCCTAATATACGTTAGATTTTTGTTACTTATTTGATACCTCACATCAAAGTTTCTTGTACTACTTGAAATGAAGAGATTTAATACAGATTTAAGTTTAGATTGGATTTGAAAGCTTGCTCTCCAAAGTATGATAAAGAAGACAACGAATCATTTTGTGATTGTTGTAGTTATTTTCTCATTCCATTTTCACAAGATTTAGTTTGTACTTTGCTATGAACTTGTACTTTTCGGTTAGGCGCGTCACACATAAGGCCATTGGACAACAATTCATATAATGTGATATGCCAAATATGACTTTATGTAGTTTCAATTACTTTTTTAATAAAATAATATTTTTACGTTGTGTACAGATATTAGATATGTCCGAGAAGGAAAAGAAAGAAAGAAGAATTCTGAGATTTTACAACACGACACTCCACCAACCAGAACTCCATTGAAGATCATGATAATCACGCAAATAAGATCAGGTTCATCATTCACAGGGGAACTGTTGAATGTAAATGATGATATCTTTTATGTTTTTGAGCCTCTTATATCTCTTGAAAAGATTTGGTGGGAAAACAAAACTAGTCATAATTTTGAAAAGTATATTGAAAACCCGATACGAAGCATTCTACAATGCAAATTTGAAGAATTGCCCATGCCTTGGTGGACTAATAACGACATCACGAAATCTCATCAATGTCAATTCAGCAATGCCATAAAACATTCATCCGCACTATGCAAATTTGATGAACGTTGGAAAACTTCAAAATACACTCCTATTATGCCACCTCCAGAAAATGTGACATCGGTTTTAAATGAATTATGTAGAACTAAAGCACACACTGCGTTGAAGACAATAAGAGTGGAGAATATACAAAGTTTGAGAAGAATTCTGTCTGATAAATCATTGAATGTGAAAATAGTCCATTTAGTTCGTGATCCAAGGGGATTGCTTTTATCCAGGCAAACCACATGCAAGAATGGTTGGAGGCTATGTAATATGACAAATTCATGTCAAAAAATGGAAAATAATCTAAAGCTGTATTTAAACACTCCAAAATGGCTGCTAGGAAAATACTTTCTATTGCGATACGAAGATTTAGCACATTATCCATTGCAATTTGCGGAAAAATTGTATCAATTTTTAAAAATACCAATGCCCCAAACAGTTGAAAGCTGGGTTTTGCATAACACAAAACCTCGTGATGATTTTGATTGGTACAAAGCGTATTCATTAGAAGGAAATTCACGGGAGAGAGCATCAAAATGGAGAACGTTACTTTCTTTGAATGATGTTCTTGGAGTACAATCACAATGCAGTGATGTGATGACACTACTGGGATATAAAGCTATTTCAACGAAGGAAATGTTGAGGAATTTAAACATATCTGTTTTGGAACCAATTTTGGAGAACTATTAAATAATTGATGAACAATTTTTATCGTTGGTCATTTTGATGATAACTATAATTCAAGAGTATCCCTTAAAGGGCAAAGGAAATGAAATTTCAAGTTTACATAAATAAAGATGAGAAATCGTGGAATCTAAAGCAATGTATTTCACGATAATCTGGAACTTTGTGCTACGCATAAATACCTATACAAAATCAATATAACACAAATGATGTCACAGCTATTGTGTGTCGGTTTTTTTTTTATGGCCCTGTTTTGGGAGGTAAGTGGGAATAAGTCTATCAAATCATTTTCCTTGCCCTTTAGGGCTCTGTCACACGTCCATGAAACGTACGAAAAACGTATTAATAACGTACACCGGTTTGGAAATCGATATACATGTGCTTCAATAACCAAACAAGTGTACGTTATTAGTACGTTATTCGTACGTTTCGTGATGTGTGACAGAACTTTAAGGCGGTGTCACACATCACCGTACCGTACGAATAACGTACTAATAACCAACTTGTTTGGTAATCGATATTACATGTATTTCAATGACAAATCCAGTGTACGTTATTAGTACGTTATTCGTACGTTTTGTGATGTGTGACACCGCCTTTAGTAGGATATTAAACCGTCAAAGCTCAGTTTGGGGGATGGTTGTCACATGCAAATATTTTAATCATAAGTCACAAATTTGAAATGTGGATGTTACAAGCTTATTAAACTTCAGAAAATATTAAAAACATAATTGTCCTTCTGTAAAACGTTTCGTTGAATCGACATATCAATCATATCAATCATATTTTATTGGGGCAAGCTACACGAGAGCTTGGAATGAACGAGCGACTAGTTAGGACGCGTTGGTATAACACGTAAGACCATCTTTACCATTGTTAGATCTCCACGGTATCCTTCGCCCTGAGGGTAGACTGCCGGTATTTCTTAGTCTTGTATATTTATTTTCTTAATATCACCTATCATATTGTAAGCTCTTGGGGTTTCCACCCTGAGGGTTGACTACCTTTTCTCCGCCGCTGGTCATATATTTTTGTGTATTGTATTTATTATTGTAATTTAAAGAATGCGATGTTAATGCGCTTAGACCTTGTTTCAGAATAAGTGCACTATAAAAAATAATATGTATGTATGTAAACATACACGCGCAGTGAATACGCAGCGTGACTCCGCATCTGGTTGACGTATCATCTTGTATAAAAAAACTGTGTATACACAATCTCTACTCCAGAAATGTACATGCATGGATGTACATGGATGTACATGTAGTTTGGCCCATTGTATCTACACGATGACGTGTCAACCGCTGCGTAATACAAATGTATACGTTTATGCGCTTACGCGTTATACCTACACGTCCTACCAAGTCGCTCGTAATCGCGCAAACACTCGCAGTCTGTGAGGCGCAAAAACGTATCGAGCTGGATGTATATACATGGAAGTACCTTAAATCTCTCGTCATTTCGGTTTCTATCAAAGCCCTTGATCACTTATAACGTATGACTGATGCTAGATTGGTATCCGATACTAGTAACCTTTGCGCACTGGAAGGTCCATTGAAGCGATTCCAGAGTTAACGAACCAGAACCAAAACCTTTGATGACAACGGTGATTAGACCCCGTATCCATAAACAATTCCCTTGTGGAGTGCGCCCTTCCATTGTTTTCAATTGTAACGCACCACACAGAAAAAGCATTTCGTTCTGCTTAGTGACCATATCAGTGACCCTGTGCAGATGACCTGCCAGCACCAAGAATGAACATGTTCATTGTTTGTGCCGCAAGTTATAGGAAACATCTGCCGTACACAAGATCACTGATATGATCACCAAATATAACCAAGTTCATTGTCTGTGTGGTACGTTACAAATGGAAACAATGGAAGGACACACACCACAATTGAATAGCTTATGGATACGAGGGGACTTTAAATAATGTCACATCAAGAACTATATATATAAGGAATTCATGATGTCATCATCATCCACCTTTGCTAATCTCTGAAATCAATTAATCACCTCTCATATTCGAGTGAACAATATTCCCAATAGGATCTGACATAATCGGTATGTGTATAAACTTGCTTTGGTTTGAAAATAGAATTCTACAAATATATATGTGACGCGTTACATCAAAAGGTAAAAGTTGTCTACCTTGGACAAAATTGAGATTTTTGTGTTACTTGTAAGAGGACAAAATAAGCTTTAAAATGATACATTGCTTGTGAAAATTGAAGTTTTAGTTTCGAAGTTATGATGAATAAAGACGGTTGTTTTCTTATTATTTTCTTTATAATTTACAAGCTTAATTGGTCTGTATCTCGAAACTTGCTTGGCCGACAACTTGTACCTTTTGATGTAACGCGTCACATATATATAGTTTTGTAATACTGGGTGTGTCAAAAAGAAGTTTACAGTTATAAAATAAACATTTGTTTTTCCCTACCAGAACAAATAACCTTGACCATGGCGTTGTCAAATCAAATTTGACCTCAAAATCACATTGTTGACCCATGTGTGTTGTTGCACCCTACAGTATATGAAAAATTGATCACATACAGGGCTCCATTTCACACTCACCTACATAATACATATCAAATCTGACCAAAGCAACGTAAGTTTCCAGATATTTTCCTCATAAAATGTGCAGTCAAATACTGAAGATGCTGTATGTGCAAAAAAGTTTTAAAATGGTAAAACATGATTATTTCAGTGTGGGATGGGAGGGGTGGTGTGTGTGTCCCGATATGGAGCCATACAGTTGAAAATATATATGCACATATTGAATTTTAAGAAAAGATCAACTCAAAGCCTATGTCTCTTATTTTCTCGGCGTTTTTTTAAAATACAATAGTAAGGTAAATCCTTTTATACATTTTGCTTTGTTTATCTTGCATTTCACATGTTTAATCAAGTGTAAGGTATATGTTTATATTGTTAACCATTTTAGAGTCCAGTGTTCAAACAAGAGTGTATCACTTCAGACTTTGGATTTCTATCTGGTAAAATGAGATATACATGTAGGATTATTTTGTCCCGAATTCTGTGGTACGGTTTCTTTCCAATGCAACTTTAGGAACAGAAATAGTTATTTCTAGCATGTCTAGTGCCTTCTTCCTTATAACAAGGTCTTTGCAAACATGTAAATGTCGATAATAAAAATACCCAGAGACCCCAATTTACTAGTCATGCACCCCGATTACATTTATTCATAAATTATATTCTTTACAAAACCGGCTCCATCAGTGTCATATTCATTGTTTCCGTTATTATGATTAAAATCATGACTACTAGAGGCCGCATAAATAATGTTATCAACAAAACCTTCAGAAGAAACACTGGCGCCATCCGGAGATTCTCTCCAAACTGTTGCATAAGCATTGTCACTTTCTTTTTCTTCATCATTGTCAGGTATACTCGTTTGAATTTCTGTTATTGCATAAGGTACTGCGCGGACCTTAACGTTGTTTGAATGTACCGTATCATAATGGTTCAATTCGGTAATGACGTCGTATGAATGATCACCCGACTCACGAAGTTTGCTGCCAAGCCCTTTTGACTGTAGTGTCGAACATGGACTTGTATGGGTAGAAAAGTCAGACGTACATGTTGTATTGCTGATTGATCTTTTTCTCCTTTTATTTGATTTAAAACCATTGGGACGTGTCTTACGTAATCTAATCATGAACACCGTAATGACAAGAAGCACAGCCGCCATTAACCCTAAAATTATCCCGACAATAATTACTGGCGCGTAATTAGTGCTCGACGGTGCAGTTACACCAAATGACCTTGTGATGTCAAAAACGGAAGCACTTGGCGTAGAAGTCCGGAAGTGTGTGATAGTTTCCTGTCCAGGAGATTGGTGAACTGATTTCAGAGTTGGCCTTTGACCTTGCACAGATTCTATGTTTATTGGTCCAAGAGTGCAATTTCGCTGCACTCCTAGATAGTTTGATGTACATGTAAATATATCGTGTGCATGTACTTCATGAGCAGTTATTTGAAAATACACAAACGTTGTCCCGTTACTAATAGTTGGTTCCAAATTCTTAAGTGGTTTTACAACTCCTTGTTCCGTTCGCCAATACCATACCATATCCATTTTAGGTATCTCTGCATCCATATTACACGTCACCATGATTTGTTGATCTATTATCCATGTGTGTGAGTTCAAAACGCCTCCTTGAGCAAGACACTTAAGATTTGGTAATGTTTCTATTGTATATCGTTGGGATGAGACTAAAGGGCGAGAGATGACAATTTTGCTCCACATTTGCAAACTTGTATAATCAGTCCCATACGGATCATAACCGACAACACATCTATACTCCCCATAGTCCCTCTCTAAAAGATTTGTATTAATAAGTGTAAATGTAATCGGTTTATCTGCTGTTTCTTGTTGCCTCATAATATTAAATCTCTCACGATCAGGATCGGTCATTACCATCAAATTAGCATCATGGGTCAGTATAGTTCTTCCAAAAGTCCATTTGACAAACACTGGCTGAAAGTGATCCGGCATTTCGACATTGCAATGTAATGTAACAGTTTCACCAATGCGAGGATTATGATTATTCTCACCTAAAACAAGGATTGTCGGTTCAAGTGGTAGAGAACCATGAGATCGTTTACTTCTTCCATCATGTTGTTCTGATCCATTATCAATATTGTCATTTCCAAAGAGTGCACATGGAAACAAACAAAAAATATATGCAATTTTCACGAAACGTCCAACAAAATGCACAGGATTCATTTTTTGACCAATAATATTGTTCTAAATCCACCTGATGACTGGAAATCGTCACAGCATCCAACACAACATCACTGAACAAGTATAAAATTGCAGCAGAAAAAATTTCATTTTCATCACCACAAACAACCAAACACTGTGCATTCATTTGATGTTACATTCTTTCAAACTTGACTGTTAGCTTTACTAACCCATCTCCAAGATAAAACTGCATGTCATTCTCATAATGAATTGTATCAAACTCTGACCTTAACCCAAACGGTTTGGAGCAATGCTTACACTTTATGCTATGATCATAATGGAAACAATACCAACCTAGTGACTACCGTTTTAGTTTTCTTATCGCCCTTATCGTTTCCGAATATAGGTTCAATCAAAGAAGTGAAAATAAACCACAGTTAAACAAATAGAGAAGTTCTCACAGGCTGAGTGAACCTAAACGGGATGATAAAGTCATATTCCAATTATTACAACAAATAATTGTATTATCATGTTAAAAATGTACACGGTCAAAAATGATAATTTCAAACATTTGACATTATATAAGTTTTTTCTACCCAAAACTTGGTCTTATTAAAAGACATAAATTGATCTTATTAAAAAAGACAGTAGCTCAAAAAACACATGGTGATATCGTATTTTTTCGAGGCAAGCACCCAGTGTAAAATTGCTCGGGCCCTTATATACAAAATCTCTAAAATACCTAAATTTCTACAAAAGAGAAGTTTTTATTTTCAAATTGAATGAATAAGTAAAAGTATCAACAAACACCCTTAACTCCAAAGGGTTCATGGTTTGACCAATTTAGCTAACATTAGCAAACCGCCTTTTATATAGCATAATATTATACATCGATGGTAACAGGACATCATCAAACGTTATAGATCTGAAATGAGTGGCTACGGTGATGAAACATTATAGTAGTATACTGCTGGTATGTCCATTCGAGTTCTGCGATCGGTCATTCAAATCTACGGAATTTCACACGGACGTGGTGGAGAGCGGCAAAACTACTTTAACATAGGGTTGATGCAGCTCCGTAACAACAGGTACTCTTTGGTACTTGTGTATATGAGTCATTGTTCATGACCAATTAAACTGATGGCAGACACGCATATCGTACCATGTTTTCTTATTTGGTAGAATTTTGTTTGCAACTTTGCACTGCAATTCCACTTACTTCAACATCTTTCAGAGATGGTAAATCTTTGTATATATTTCGGCTCCGGCAAGCTTCTGATGACGGGCCGTGCTCCTCCTAAGTTGGTCTAGAAACACGGCAGTGCCGTTTAGACATACTATATTTTAGAATGTACTATCTTGTTGCTTTTTGAAAACACATCAGCTAAAATCACCGTTTTTGTTTTAATTTCATTCCACATATATCTAGCAAATCCAACAGTCCAAGGAATGAAGGTTGATTTTTTACCACTTCTGAACCAGTTTCATTTCAAAGCACCACATCCAGCCAACGCGTTGACCTGTTCATGTTCAAATAATGCAAGGTACGCGCTTTGAAGAAGTCCGTATTTAGGTGCAATGTTTTTCACCTAGAATGGTATTATTAGTCTCACTGGACTTAATGTCAGTTATGCCACATGAAACCACTTCCCATTCGGCTGGCCCTTTTTTTGGACCACCAAATGAGAGAGAAGGAATCTTAACCCTTATTCTCCGAGGGGGGGGGGGGCGGTTGTTGCAACCCCCCTAAGGTTGGCCCCGGGCATTTGGATAATCTTTTTTACATCCTTTGCGGTCAATTTGATGAAAAAACTAGGTGGTAGCACCTAAGGGGGGGTTAGGGTAGGCCGTCAAAGTTAGGGTGTGAATCCCTGAAATTTTAAAGTCGCCAGTTTGAAAAATTTATGCATGCTATAAGACTCAAACTTACAAAGCATGTTAGAATCATCATTTCCCTTCTTAATTAGCAAAAAATCCGAAGAAAATCCGTTATCATGGTTATTTAGAACTTGTATAGCAAAATTTTGATTTTGGCCGCCTTTTTGCCATAATGCAATGCCTGATTTTCCCATCCGAAAGTATTTTAAGACGTCATAATTACGTAACGCCTTGGCCGATGTTGATGATCTTGGTATCGTCGGATAGGGGGGGACCTACCTATCTATTTGTAGCAAAATCAAGTTCATAGGGGGTTCCGTTCAAAAGTATTAGGGGGAGGGGTTCCTATACTTTCTTTGTCAGTATTACACTGTCCACTTTTTATTGCTCAAAACAACTTTCTTTCTTTAGGTATTGAATATTGTTTTCTCGGATTTGACTTCCTGTGTATCCCCTTCCCCCATTTTTTCTACATTTTAAAAGTCATGCTTAGTTTCATTGTCATTGCTAAATGAACATCTAAAGGAGAAGACAGAATTAGGAATGGTTTGTTTTGAATACGAAATGATGACACATTGTTAGTACTTCAAATTCTACAATATATGTGACCGTCCAGCCCGTATGAGCAGTAAATGCCAGAAACTTCATTTTGCGCTAGAGCTGAAAATACATGTCAAGGTCATAATTTGCCGAAATTGATTTTTTGACAGATTCACAATTCTAGTTATTACTACAAAAATACCAGCAAAGTTTTATTTCAAGAAAATGATAGGAAATGTGAAATAAATTGACATATTCTTAAGACGATCAACAGAAAACATAGAGGTTACTAATCTTTCAACGCGTTTATCTCAGTTATACGCTTTACTCCCTGACAACTTTTGACGGACCATAACTTGACTTCTAGAAATCGTGTGAAGTTCATTAAGGTGTCATTTTATTCCTTAAAGCATTATCTTTGCAAATAATTAAAAAAGTGACAATGATAAGAGCTGGCATTTACTGCTGTTTTGGGGTGGACGGTCACATATTATAAATTTTACAACCTTTTGTGTAATATCTCACTTAAAGATACCAGTTTCAGTTTACAAAAAATACCAAGCGTAATTGACAACAGATGTATCCAAATAATTAATCATCTTACCTCGCAAATAGATATGTCAATAAAGGTATGTGACAGACTATTACAAGCAAGAGCAAAAGCTCTTAGGTGAGCACATTTATTTTGCTTTGAAAAACAGTGTAAACATTTTAACCAAGAGCAAAAGCCAAAAAAAAAAAAAAATAGGACTTGTTTGCTTGTGCTTTTGCTTTTGCTAACACAAAAGAATTGTAAGAAATGGAATGTGAACACTCAAGTGTGGCATTAACATGTATTTAATTTAATGACCTCAGTGAATAGAATCAATAACAGGTTAACAAAATTGTTAACAAAATCTATTGTCATGTATTACAACACACAATGAATTGTATTACGACACAAAATGAATTGTATGTCTTATTTTGTATTTTTCTTGTTTTGGTAGCTTTTACCTATTGGTACATTTTGTTTCCGCTAGTTGTATTTCATTTTGTTTTTTGCTCAGCAAGCGCCATGAGCGTTCTTGTAGCGGATTTGTGCGCTGATAAATGTCCACTATTATTATTATTATTATTTGAACTCGGCAACTGTTTTATTCTGAATTTGAAAATAAGGTATAAATAATGTAAAACAGGTAGTGCATGTATATATGACTACAAAAACGCAATGAAGTAGGGTATAGAGTATATAGCTTTCCGAAATAATTTACAAAATTCTGGTCCTCGCCGAAATAACGAGGGTCTAATAAGTCAACATAGCTCTTACAGTCATATTGCTATGATTATTTAAACAATGGTAAGAGGAATAGTGTCTCGACATACGGGAAGGAAGGATACATGCAAATATTGCTCATTTGTTGGTGTGTTATGAATGTACTTTAGTCTGTAATTCAAGGTTGTCATTCTCATACGCTTTTCAACCATGTTAATAGTAAAATGATTGTCGTATATAATAATTTATCATTCAATAATTCAGAAACAGCATTTATCATTTCCTGAAATCAAATTTTAGGTTGCTCATATAGTTGGAATAAAAAATGTGTTACCACTCTTTTATGTCAATTTATGATGAAAATATATAGAAACTTATGTTGCTTTTGGTCAGATTTGATAAGTTATCTTGTTGGGTGTGAAATGGAACTCCGAATGTGATCAGTTTTCTCATGTACTGGTAAGGGGGCAATAACAAAAATTGGTCAAACATTCCATATGACCACTCAACTTGAGTAGAAAAGTTACCTTGAACATGGCGGGGTCAAATCAAATTGGACCTAAAAATCACGTTTTTGACCATTTTTTGTTGTTGTCCCCTTACCAGTACATGAGGAAATTGATCAGAATCGAAGTTCCATTTCACACCCAACAAGATTAAATTATCAAATCTGACCAAAAGCCACATAAGTTTCCAGATATTTTCATCATAAATTGACTTTTTCATTAAAAAAAAGCGGTAAAAATATTTTATTCCAACTATATGAACAACCGTGTAGAATATTTGGTGCATAAGATATTCAATTTGCACAATTTGTTAATTGTCGAGAAGGTCATCGACGCTAATAACGATGCCTAAAGCCCCGTCACACATAACCGTACACTGTTAGAACGTTGGGCAAATAATTTACCCAACGTTGGTTCAACTATGAACAACCCTACTTCTGGGTAAATAATTACCAACGTTGCGTAAAATGTTGGCTAATTACCTAACTGTTGGGTAAAAGTTTTGGCTAATTACCCAAATATTGGGTAAAATTTCACCAACAGTTGGTTAATATTATTTACCCAACAATTGGGTTGTTCATAGTTTAACCAACGCTAAAAAATTGCCCAACAGTGTAACAGTGTATAGAGCCAAAACGTTTGAATAACGTACACTGTTTCGGTCATTGAAAAACATGTATATCGATTACCATACCAGTGTACGTTATTCGTAGGTTTGGCGCCATGGTTTATGTATATTATTGTAAGGAAGGACAACTGACAAACGAAACCCAAAAGCTACACCCAAATTGTTTTGACGTAGCTTTTGAAAACAGACCACCAAATAAAATGTCTGCTAAAGCTGCGTTTACATTACGACGACATTGCCCTCGACGTAGGGTAACGTATTCCAAAACCACAAAATCCTGGACGACAAACGACGAGTAAAGATGAAAAATCAAAGTTTGTTGACGGATAGTAACGAGCCTCAGCGACACCACGGCAACAAGTGACGAGTGGTTGCTGAAAGAAACGTAGACTTACTGATAAATTAATAATTTTGCTTGACGTTGGGTCACGACTTCTCGACGATGAGCATCAGTAAGCAACGTAGTGAGGCGACAAATACTGACCTTGGCTGACGTAAAGGAACGAATGCTATCGAATGGTCACGGCAACAGTAACGTGACTTGAAGTTTGTGCAGGTGCAAGGTTGTTTGATTAGAATCACATTGATTTAAATCACCTATTTAAATCATGATTTAAATCACATGGATTTTTTCTTTTTAAATCACTGATTTACAGCTTTTTCAGTCCAAATGTTTATACATATTTCAAAAGAATGCTTGTCAACTGTATTTGGTCTAAAAGCAGTTCAAACACAGTTTAAACCTGTTTTTTATGATCATGTTTTCTTGAATACCATCATTCCTTCTCACATCCCTGCAACACACTGTTGTTGACACTGCCAGTGTATTTCGGGATGACATAAGATTTGATGTCGTTGAGATCTCGTTGGCCACCGCAACCCTCAGTTCTTTGACGTTTCCATGATCGTTTGTAGCATTCTGTATACGTTTTGAGGTCGTCACAATATCGTTGGTACTCGTTGTCAACAACAATTGGCGCATTGTGACGACATATTGCAGTGGGTAACGAGTTGTAAAGTTTTTGGG
>JXSR01S017422.1:25522-36645 GCA_000969725.1 Ophiothrix spiculata
GCATGTCCTTGTCTTGTTGTTTTGTCTTTCCTTAGTTATATGACTTTATTATTTTATGTCATATATTGTTTTGCATATTATTTATTTTGTTATAAAGGGATGGGCTATTTACAAGCCTTCTTGGCTCTCTAGCCCTTTCCTCCATAATGTTTGTTTCTGTTTTGGTGTAAATTGTTTGCTAAATTATGTTTTTAAGATGTCTATTATTTTTGATGTTAAGTGTATTTTATCATGTTTGTTTATGGGAAAAATAAACTTGAACTTGAAACATAAGTTACACAAATAAACAATCTTTACATTTAGTGATTCAATTGGTGTCCACCAGGGACTGAAAAAGCTGTGAAACTAGTGGTCTTATTCAAAGCTTTTAAAATGGAATAGATCCTAAATTCAAATTAAGATATACATTGTTTCAGGAAGCAAAGGAGTGGACTTGATTGTCATCTAAAGTACATATTGTACATAATGTACATATTGCCTATTGGTGCAATTTTTTATTCCGATTTGAATGACAGCCTTGCCTCTTTTCTAGCTAAATAATAAGAAGAGTACAACATAAATGTATGCTGGAAATTTCACTTGATCTGACTACTCATTTTCAAGTTGCAAACTTTTACAGCCTCTTGAAAATTCTCTATGGCTACTGTGTTGTAATTATTGCCGAGCCCCAAATGTAATCATAAAATGACGCACTTTTGGATTTATCAACATAATATATAAATGCAGGCACTTTTGCATGAATGTTTTGGGAATTGAAACATATTCCAGTCAATTATCATTATTAGCTCAAAAATTCATAACTAAAAGATTGTTCATGTTTCATAAGATGGTTTTATTGTTAAAAATTGTGTTGTTTGGAAAATGTTTATAATTGTGTTCTTGCATCTAACATGTCTAATGAAGATTAATTGAAAATTATTTCAAAACTGTTTCGAAAGTGCTTGTAGAGAAATTAAAATGATTTCAATTGAAAAAAACAACATTCAGTGACTTTTTTAAAAATCCAAGTGATTTAAATCGCACCTATTTAAATCAACGTGATTTTAATCAAACAACCTTGTACTCGCACAAACTTCTATAGTCACGTTATTGTTGCCGTAACCATTCGATAGCATTCGTTCCTTTACGTCGGCCAAGGTCAGCATTTGCCGCCTCACTACGTTGCTTACAGTTGTTCTACGTTGAGCAGTCGTGACCCAAAGTCAAGACAAACTCTTAATTTATCGGTAAGTCTGCGTTTCTTTCAGCAACCACTCGTCACTTGTTGCCGTCGTGTCGCTGAGACTCGTTACCATCCGTCAACAAACTTTGATTTTTCATCTTCACTCGTTGCTTGTCGTCCAGCGTATTGTGATTCTGGAATACGTTACCCTACGTCGAGGGCCAATACGTCCAGATGTAAACGCACCTTTACATACTTAAACTTACAGAACATGTTAGAACTACCATTTTCTTTATTCATTAGCAAAAAACCGATGAATATCCGATATTTAGAACTTTTATAGCGTTTTTTGAATAATATTGTTTTCAATTTTCGCCGAAAATCAGATTTCGACGAAATTTTCTGACCTAAAGTACTTTATGACGTCATAATTACGTAACGCCTTGACCGATTTTCATGATTTTTGTATCAATAGAAAGAGGAGACCCTACCCTATACTATGGTATAAAACGACCACACTTTTGGCACGCCAATTTTATTTTTCACAGGGGGTGGTAACCACTCCTCCCCCCTTAGGTGACGTCGTAGTAGAAAATACGTTAGTTGGACGACGAGGGTTAAATGAATTTCATGATCTACCGGTGTAATGGTAAGCCGTAAATGAAACATAAACTGATTTTTCAAAGGTTTCATAATATTAACATGCATGTGCATTGTGCATGTGGTACATTTATTTTCAAGTTTTTAAGATATGTTTTTTTCCTTCAAATTCAAATTTTGCACAAACCAAGTCGAAACCTTTAAAAGGTACAACAAGTAGGTCCTAAGAATATCAAAACAGTATAAGTATAGATAGCTATCTTGAAAAATATGAACGAAAAATTCCAAACATGCATTTTGGCATAAGTTTCCAGTTTCTGTTTATACCCGCCAGTGCCAAATAAAAAATAAAATTAAATAAAACAAAATAGTCCGAGAAAACAATGTATTGGATAAATTTTGTAATATGGGATCACGAGATTGATACTGAAAATATGATTAATAAGATGCCATGGATCCGATGGGTCGAATGACATGGCTTTCGGTACTAACACTGGTTTAATTGGCCGAACACCCATGCTTGGAGCAGAGATTTCAAGGTTAATGCATCATTTTGAAGTTAAAACAACGGCTAATTTAGCGACAGATCCCTTTAATCAATCTTATCTACCGTTATATAATAATCGGCTTTATACTGTCATAAAAAAATTATCAAATTCCGAAAAAATATATTCGAGGCACGCTACCAATAAAATGACGCATCATATAATTTATATGAATTTGTTAATAAACAGACAAACCCTTAAATTGTGTATATTTATAACAATCTTTATTGACCGGTATCGGGGTTACCCTAATTGTATGCTTCCATATAGGATATCAGCGTGAAGACTTTATTTGAAACCTTCATGGGATCCATCCATTAATTACCTATTATTTGGACATCAAATTAAAATATCACAATATACCCCTGATACTTTTTGTATAACAAAGTTCTGAAATAAATCTTTAAATTAGATTAGTTTTCTTAAATGCCATTTTTAAGTTTTTCACGTTTAAATAACGATTTAATGAAGCTAACTCACGGTTTCAACCTGTGCTAATATCCTATATTTAGTTACCACACCACTGACATACAAGTGTCTACTGACATGATAGAACTCGAGTGGATATATGTAGGTTGGCGTTGTGATAATCGATTTGACAACACAATAATTGGAGTTTAATAGGTGGGGGCAGTCTATATAGATATAATATAATAAACAAGGCGCTAATATATGTGCTGGAGATAGTTTAACAAAAAGAGGGCAGTACATATAAAAACAATACAATACATTAGCGTCTAATCCTTGTGGTTGGGTTGGATGAGGATTAAAATCACATCCAACGAACATGCTTAAGGTGTTGTTGATTTTATTTTAAAGTACGTATATGACATCAGTCATTGTTGACTAGTAAAAAAAGTAAAGATATTAATATTTTTTATTTTGAAAACATCTAGCAGAGGTATGTATAAAATGCTACGCAATGTTTAAATTGTCCAACTGCTATGGTTTTTGCAAACGATCATTTTTATTTGATGTCACCTGATTGAACTTTACTAATTCAAAAAGTCAGTTTATTGTCTGTCCGAAGGTTGGCACATAGTAATAGGATGAAACGGGGATAAACGTGTTCTAAGATAAATATTTTCTATTGATTGTCCTCGAAACATATAGATATATTTCATATTTTTCATTCTTTTTAACAGGTGTTTTGAAATAAGACTAGTGATTGCCAATTGTTCAAAAGAACGATATTGGCATGTATTTTCATTCGTAGCGTGGTGCATTCACGGCTGAATTGAGATTAACTTAGGCTGCGATAACATAGAAGTATACGCATGGGTATACGGTACACGATATTCGTTATACGCTCCTGGGGAGGCACTCATGTGCTTAGTGATGAGGATAATTCCTGTCAATTTCAAATATGAATCACTTCCTGGGGAGAGTATAGCAAATACCTATGTGATCGCAGCCTAGACATAAACATTTTAAAACAAACATTGGAAACACAATGAATCAGACAAGACTACGTGTATAAATGGTAACTTTCTTTAATACTTAACAAACAAATTATTGTCCAACACTTATATACCTATACGATTCTTCATATTTTCTACTTATGTCACTATTAATAATAATTCTAACTGACACCCAGCATACTTAAAAAATAATCATATAAAGAGTTGAATCTTTGTAAAATTTTACAAAAGATTATCATTTATCAGCAAAAAGCTTGCTAACTTCTTGCTAAATACTCAAAAGCATTTATTTGTGCTTGTGTTAGCAACAAAATTAGTCCAAAATAATACCAAAATAATGAACAATTTAAGTAAAAATATTAATACGTGGTGATATAGTCTTAATCAATCCTAATCAATCATTTCTAGTTTCTTACACAATTATACAAAGCAGCCAGTTTACAATGTTAAAGAATATAAACGATATGCTATGAATCTCGTAACAGAGTCTGATTGCTTGTTGCATACTTCAAGGTTTATTGAGTATAGGAATGATAGCTATTCGGAAACGTCTTCAGACTAAAATTTTTTACGAATGCTTTGACAAAGATCGTTGTAATTGTCGTAATTTATTCACCGGAATGAATACATTTACTGTAAAGGAATTCCTATACTATAGAGTAAATGAATACTCTTAACTTGAAACCATTTTAGAGCAATCTATGAACATCGGAGAACATTTTAAAGTATTTTCTTGTTGAATGTGACCTATTCTAAAAATCTAGTGATGAAATTTGATACTAGTAATCTATCTGCCAATTTTTTTTATTTTTATTTATTTATTTGTTTGTTTGTTTTTGTTTTTTCAGATTGAATTCAAAAATTCATAGCTTAATTTGTAGAACAGGACCAATTTAACAAAATAATATGCTCGAAAATGTTCTCGATGCTCATAGAATGCTCTAAAAAGGATTTTAAGTTAAGAGTAAATTAATTCGTTAACTCTATAGTATAGAAATTCCATTACAGTAAAGGCGTCTCTGAACTATGAGTTGATTTAGGCGCCCTTTATATTTTAGTGAAACTAAAAGCATTAATTGCATTAAAAGCATTGATTGATTGATTGATTGAATTCATTACCGTGTAATGAAATACAGGGTCCGTGTGACTGAGTGCCCCAGCTGTTATTATATTTATTTAATAATTCTTTTATTTGCAAAAAAGTGACAAAGAATGTACAGAAAAACCCAGGACACAGTTTGGTTTTATCTAAGCAAATGCAGGGTAGACAAAGATAAAACAAAATATACACAGCATGCAAAACACAAGGCAATACAAACGAGAACTTGAAAAAGGACTTACTTTATGAAACCACAACACATGAGAGACCCGAGAGAGAGAGGGGGGGACCCAGCATTTGGGACAATTTTCCCAGACAGCATTGTGCATTCCAAAGGATTTAAACTAGAAAGAAGAGCGAGCTGACTGAGTTCCTTCTTTAGAGGTCTCGTCTGTCTTGTGGTTGTCTGGAAGATGGACTTGAGACGTTCTTCATTGTACGGTGAGATCAATTCCCGACTACCAACCTCAATGCAAAACAACTGGCATGTGTGGCCCAAGTCGCTAAGATTGACCGTTCCATTTGAGACTAACATCGCCAAATCTCATGATCGCAAAGAATCTAAATATAATGATTTGGCGATGTTAGTCTCAAATGGAACGGTCAATTCAATGATCTTGATAGACTGTCTATCTTCCTGAAGAACAAAAACACCAGGTTTAAGACTGGTATCGAAGATACTAGGGGGATTGATCCCAGTGGCGTAGCCAGGGGTGGGCAAGGTGGGCGAAATGCCCACCTCGGAAATTTTTTGGAGAAATTTTGAAGACCTGGGAGAAAAATAAAGGGGGCAGGAAATTGCCGTTTTTCAATAAAATTACGACAATTAAAGCTGAAAATTTCTAAAAAATAGGTTGAAAACTTCATAAAGCACAATTTTTGGCGGTTTTTCTTGAAAAACCCAGCCGAGTCGGCCCATTGGAACCCCTGTAAAGTCCATTGGAAGTTTTCTATTGGAGAAATCTTGGTGGTTTGCCCACCCCTGGAGAAAGGCCTGGCTACGCCACTGATTGATCCATCGGCGATAGAATGAAATTGTGTAAAATGTATTCTTACATGTGCGATCAATTAATCAATTGCAGCATATTCCGAGAAGTTAAATTAGATCTAGACTCCTGGTTATGGGAGACACTCAGCCTCATTACATTGGCATGCAACTAAGCAGTCTCGTCATGCTGTTTACACCCAATGACGTTTAAGATTGTAATCAATAACGTGACTCACAAGAGATTATATTGGCCTCTGAGTCACAGTCAACTTCACTCTATCATTAGATACTTCACTTACCCAGTATCTGGGCGGTGAACGTTGATATTTCACACCACTGACCCACTTACACAAAACACATTAGCTCACATTCAAGCAGGCTTGACTTAAACCGGGCTTGGATCTTTTGCTTTGACGCTTAAATAGAGTGTTTCTAGATAATTTTTCTAGAGTTTTTCTGATTTACTCGCAATATGATTTACCCCTATCAAGCAAAAATATGTTATCGGGAAGAAGATTTTGCCGGAGCATAACCACTAGTATGTAGGAAAAAATTCTTATGTTTTATTGCAGAGTTATTGATTTTTGAAAAGTTGTCGAATTTTTTTGAATGTGAAGAATAGAAAATTTCAGATGTCTACAAGTTATATGTACATCCTTATATATTCAAGAATTTTTTTAATATGTCTGTGTAAAAAAATGTTATTAAACAACGAACGGCAAAATTTTGGTGACAAAATGCGCCCGTTTTCTCTGGTAATTCCGCCCAACGTATAGTGTTTAAAATTTGTTTGCTATCTGAGACGCCCAATTGTGCATCATGACAATTTACAAGGACACAGAAAAGTACAATAAATTAAAAACAAACGTGGGGGACAGTGTATTTTAACCGGGTAACCACCCGCGTGCCATAACATAATGAGATCTAGACGGGTCTCGAAACTTGCAATGTACCCTATATAGGGTATCAGAATCCAGCTGTTGCTCTGCATAGAGTTACAATAGGGTATCGAGTATGGCTTTTAATCCTGAGATAGGGCAAAAGTATTCCATCTTAAATTTGTTTAAATGGATTTCAGTTATGATTATGTCCACCATAGGAAACTTTAGCACGCAAGTGGTTACCCAGATACAAATTTCAGCTACCCCCGTGAAACAAACAAGTTAAAAACGATAAGTGTGAAAATCACAGGTGCGTAATTGTGACGGTTCATATCTCCCCTGCCGTAAATGCAACGTCTTGGTCCTCAGAAACATGCATTCAAATTCCTCAAATAAAATTTTGGAGATGTTCTGAAGTAAATATATGAAGATTATGAATCTGCGATTTGCAGAATCACACCCGTTGCATGTATTTCACTTAGGAGGGTCAAAAAGGTTTGTTGTATTTACGGCTGGTTCGAGATGAACGAATGCAATTTTGTTCCAGGTGGAAGATAATCAATTTAGCAGGAGGCGGTTATGCCCTATCACGCGCTAGCTATATCATGCGACCTGCCGCCAGTATCATCATTAACATTCGACGGGAGAAAAAAAGTTCCCAAAAAAAGTCGAAATAAAAATGTACAATGGAGATAATTATCCAACTTCAACGGATTTAGTATTAACAAACATTGGCCTATAAGTAATGACCTAAACAAAATATTTGGTTAGATTTTCATTTTAACATCGAAGTCAATGGGCGAATTGAACTTATATTCGAAATCAATTCCGCCTCCCCCTGTCATTTAGCGCTCTTCATAAATTAGCCATGCATGATAAACCTATTTCAATCACACAGCTGTTAACCAGGCAGAACTAATGAATATTAAAAGCCCCGCGCAGGTGCGCTGTGAGTGCAATTTATAGATTCGTTTGTGACAAATTTCTCTAGTGACAATGGAGATATTGATGGTGGTGGAATCGTGATTGGTGCCGTGACCTTTGAAGGCTAAAATAAAGAAAATAAAAGATTTGACCGTTGACCTGCGTTCTCCAAAATTAATGAAAATAGCGATACAAAAACCTTCATAACTTTACAACGAAAGGTCGGATTTGAAAAATTCAAACGGGTTTGGATTTCTTAGATCACCTGTTTTCATTTACAGACCATTTAAAAGAATTTGAGCAATAATTTAAAAATCACCTGAAGTGTCTACTATCATTATGTCTGTCAAGTCAATCAATTCCACTGATGGCATGCCACTAAGGACTCTCATAATCATGTTTGTACTCAATGACATTTCAGGCCTTTCGAATTGAGAATGTGACCCAGAGAAGGCTAAATTAATTTCATCTATTTCACCTTCAATTGTTACTCCATGAATTGTAACCGATTTCACTGCTGGCATACAGCCAAATAATCTTATCAATGTGTTCGCTCTCAATGACATATTGGACATATGGAACTCGGTGAGTAACTCACAAGTGACTCTATTGTCATCATCCAATTCGCCTTCAAGTGTAACTCTGCCAAGTCCTCCAAGTGCAATCAATTTTACTGCTGGCGTACAACCAAGCAGTCGTATGAATGTGTTCGCACTCAATGACATTTCATTCATATAGAACTCAGTGAGTGACTCACAACTGACTACATTGTTCTCATCCAATTCGCCTTCAAGTGTAACTCTGCCAAGTCCTCCAAGTACAATCATTTTTACTGCTGGCAGCAGTCGTATGAATGTGTTCGCACTCAATGACATTTCATTCATATGGAACTGAGTGAGTGACTCACAACTGACTACATTGTTCTCATCCAATTCGCCTTCAAGTGTAACTCTGCCAAGTCCTCCAAGTACAATCATTTTTACTGCTGGCATGCAACCAAGCAGTCGTATGAATGTGTTCGCACTCAATGACATTTCATTCATATGGAACTGAGTGAGTGACTCACAACTTACTACATTGTTCTCATACAAATCGCCGTTTAGTGTAACTCTACGAATTCCAACCATCTTTACTGCAGGCATACAGCCAAACAGTCGCATCAATGTGTTTTCACTCATTGAGTCTACATTGAGTAGTCTAAAATCAGTAAGTGACCCACAATACACTATATTGTTCTCGTCCACTTCACCTACAAGAGTCAAATAACAAAGTTCAACCTGTTCTACTACTGGCATGCAACCAAGAAGTCTGGTTATCGTCTTTTCTTGTACTGGCCATAACGTATCTGTAATTATGAAATGGGTCAGTGACCAACAAGAGACCGACTTACACGTGACCAATATCTCCTCGTTCGATTGCCCTTCAAGTTTCACAGCATCAAGTTTGAACCATTTTAGTGCTGGCATATAACTCAGCAGTCTAATCATTGTGTTTGTACTTATTGACATCACCATCATTTGGAAATTAGTAACTGATTCACAAGAGACCTCCTTGTTCTCATCTAATTCACCTATAAGTGTCACGTGATGAAGTACAATAGATATCACTGTTGGCATGCAGCTGATGACTTTTACCATAGTATTAGCTCTCAGTACAACTGAGTAGAAACATACCTTTTGAAGATATTGTAACCAGACACGGCTTCTTGTGTACGAAGTTATACTTAGATACGAGATTGCTATGATATTAATACTCGTCACCAGCCATTGAACTTCAGCTTGTTTGGCCACTGGTACGAATTGGGTATGCAAAGGACGCAGCTCTTTGTCTTGGTTAGAATGTTCATGTTCCGCCTCATATATTATTAACACAACACTAGAAAACACTTCATTTATTCTAGCGTCGACATCCCCCGTTGCCAAAAATGCGGATATAGTATGGTGTAGAATTTCTTGAGCTGCATGGAGAGTTAATCCACAGTAAAACATTAGTACATACTGCATGTCTAGCACATTAATCTGTTTAAGTTTAGAATCAAATAATTCGTGATTTGATTGAAACAAATTGACAAGGTATTTGGCTGCACAAAATTCTTGGAATGTCTTGTGTATAAAAGTAACGAATGTGTCAGTTATAAGTGTACCTTCTTCTTCTACTAACAAACCAATAGAAAAACTTTGTGCAAGTATCTTTTCATCAAATTCTGTACGTCTTATTTGCACTCTGTTTTCAAACAGAGCTTCAAGTGCAGTTTTGCCCAGCTGTAAAAGTATATTTTCTAGAATATCTAAAGAAATATCATATTTTTTTTCAAAAGGCTTGTTGAGATATTTAACTGCAATTTTATACAAATTTGTCACACTGTAAAATTTGGAAATGTTCCCATCTGAATCCTGCCACAGCAAGCACAACATGACCAGAAGAATGGGGTGAGTTGACAACGTTTTCATGGTATCCGATTGTTGAATTTTGTGGATTAGAGAAGCTCCAACATCTTGCTGTTTTTTCAACTCGAAAAACCTCCGAATATACAATTCGGAGTTCTTTATAGAAAATCCCGATACTTTCACATGCGTATAGTTTGATCTAGCATCACCTTGACAAAACTGGTCTACCAAGTGTGGTCTAGTTGAAACTATGACAAAACACTCAGAATCAAAGTAGCTTTCTAAATCGCAATCATTTACATGAGTTGGGATCTCGTCATATCCATCGAGTAAAATCAAGCATTCTAAACCTAACCTACTTAATACAGTTGCAATTCGCTCTTCTGGCACATCTCGTAATAACTGTTTTTGAATCGCCCTTTCAAGACTTTCATTATGGTCCAGGAGTTTTAGTTTTACAACCAAAACAAGCCTAAATCTACCCCATAGTAAATCATCACCACTATGCACACTATTGTTTTCTAAACCCTTGTCGTGATTGGCCCACAAATATGCAAATCTTGACAGCAATGTTGTTTTTCCAATACCAGCAGGACCTTGAACTAATATCTGCTTGACATGGTCGTCATTCACTCCATCAACTTCAATATTAAATAACTCACGATATGAATTTAATGTTCTCTCTTTAGCACTATCCTCTACAAGCGTTAGGTCAACAAATATTTCATCTATGTCAGCTACATCTCGGTGGTGTCGTCCGAATCGTATTTTTCTTACACTTCTCTTATATTTTTCTTTCAGACGTTTTCCCCATTCGTCAACTGTGCCTAGTTGTTAAAGGAACAAAGAAACGGTTTGCAAATAGTAAATCAGACAACATCGATCATAGGCCTCTTAATGAAGGGAAATATGTTACTGTTGTTCATGTTTCTGTTACATTTCTCGTGGTGTCTTTTAGTGGTTCTTAGCATGTCTTCAAGAATATTTTCACTGGTAAAAATAGTCGGTTAATACTCAGCGAAGGTTTGCCGAAGCTTTGTAGGGCCTCATGATGGCCTTTTTTAGGCAAGCTCTTAGCAATGGTACTAAATTTCCTTTGGTAATATTGCCAATATA
>JXSR01S017422.1:42476-53766 GCA_000969725.1 Ophiothrix spiculata
GTCACCTTTGGCAGTATTTAAGGCAGTGCTGCGAGCACTCGTCGCTCTTCTGTACCCAGTAAGTGTAAGGGCCACATCAATGGTTTTGTGTACTAATAAGGATTAGAGAACAAATTGACGCTCTCTATGCACACTCCTGATCCGCCAGCTCCGCCTCTGCAATCCGAGATTCCGGATCCGACCCTGATTAGCCCCATATAAAGTTGAGAACTCTATATCTTTGTGTCCGAGTGTGAGTTATTCCAGCTGTTGTCTCTAGTAGTAAAGTCCGATTCCGGCTAAGTATTCCGAAGGATCCAAGGGTACGGGCAACCGACCGCCCACCGTCATCGCCGTTAAAGCCTTGCTGCTCGCTACCACATTAAGATCACGAAAGTGAAGAGAAGTTCCGCCACAATATTAAGGTTTAGTTAGTAAAATCATATATCTAGGTAGGATAATGCTTCAACTTTCACTTTATATCGGTAAAGTTTTTTTTTTTTTTTTGGTAAACCTTGCTTTACTGTCAATGTATAGGCTTCAGAGTAAAGGTGTTCGGGATTACCCCACTTAGCCCTACTACTTGCTTTAATTTCAGGAAATATATTTAGTTGTTTGCGCCTGTACTGGGAAGTAATTTTTAATGGTACACGCCACTAGGAGAGCCACTTCAGGCCAAAGTTTATAGTCCCTTATTTTTTTCTTTAAATCAGATTTTTTGTGCTTTATGTGTTATTTGAAGAGCTGAATTGCAAAACGGCTTAGAGACCATTTTTTCAAAAATGAGTTTTTGATAGATTCTAACAGACCTTCAACCTGTGCATCATCCTGGCACGAAAAATTGTTGAAAAAATCTTGCTAAATGGGTTACTTTTATGAAAAACAAAAATGTTACTTTTATGCCCAAATATGGACATTATACGACCATATTTGGGCATTAGAGGGCATAAAGCCCATATATGGTAACTTTCTTATTAAACATGACCTGATGATCATTTTCAACTGACTCATGTCTTATTCACCTTTTAGATTTTATCAAATGTCAATCGTCTCGTGGTTTATACACTGGTATGGTTATGCTTGACCTTCAAAAGGCGTTTGACACCGTGAACCATAAGATCCTCTTGGATAAATTAAAAGCTATGGGGCTTGAGTCAGTTGAATGGTTTCGATCATATTTATCTGAACGTACTCAGGTGGTGCATATTGGGAAATCCCTTTCTGAGCCATTGGATGTCACATGTGGAGTTCCCCAGGGCAGCCTGCTAGGTCCACTTCTATTTTTATGTTATATTAATGACATGGAAATTAGTATAGATTCAGATTGCAAGCTTCTTCTGTACGCTGATGACAGCGCTATCCTTTATTCGCATAAAGATCCGGAGGTAGTTGCGAAGAAGCTTGGTTGCGTTTTAGATTCATGTAGCAAATGGCTGGTCGATAATAAGCTTTCGCTGCACCTTGGGAAAACCGAGTGTGTTATCTTTGGTTCCAGACGTAAACTCAAGAGAGTTTCCAATTTTAATGTTCAATGTGCTGGGCACACAATATCTGCTCAAAATCTGTTAAATATCTTGGAATTGAAATTGACCAACATGTGTCCGGGGAAGAAGTTGCCAAATACGTCATCCGCAAAGCTAATTCAAGGCTCAAGTTTCTGTATAGACAGGGTAAATACTTGAATCACAATTGTCGCAAACTTCTTTGTTCTGCACTCATTCAATGCACTTTTGACTACGCCTCCTGTTCTTGGTTTTCAGCTCTTAATTCTAAGTTCAAAAACAAACTTCAAACAACCCAAAACAAAATGGTTCGCTTCATGATAAATAAAGGTCCCCGCTCACATGTTGGTCAAAAAGAACGTTCGCATGTTGGATATCTGAATGTTGAAGATAGAGTGAAATTTCTCCGCTTATGTCATGCCCACAAGATTGTTTATAATACATCTGCCCCATATTTACATGATAATTTTGATAGAGTGTCAGCAGTTCATAGATATAACACCAGAAGCAGCTCATTCAATTTCCGAGTCCCAAAAGTGAAGGGAGCTATTGTTTCTACATTTTTTAACTGTGCAATACATGACTGGAATTCAATTCCAAACGAGCTGAAAATAATCAAACAGCCTGATCAATTTAAACGTGCAATTAAGGTGCATTTGGCAAATAGTGCCCTTGCAATTGAGTGTTAACTTCTGCTAAATATAATTTTTTGTGCAATCCCCTTTTTATATTTTATTTTTTATTTATTGTATTCTTTATCCATTCCAAATTCAGTATTTTTAAGGACCCCATTGGAAATAAGTTGTTTTTACGACTTTTATGGGCTATCCTGGTATTTACAACATGTCTTCGTTTTAAACTGTCTGAAATTAACTATTGTATTGTACTATCTAGTTTTTAATGTGTGGTTTTATATTGTATATTATAATTATGTTGTTTTTACCGAATAAAATCTATCAATCAATCAATGTTGAAATTTGGTATTTGTAAAGTACATCATAGCCTAAGAAGAATTGAAAAAGACATTTTGGCAAAATTTAGAATATGGGTGGTTCCTAAGTTGAAATTTGATGAGTTTTCCTACAAAACGGCTTACATCCGTTTTCAGCAAAAAATCAATAGTCAATTAATAATAAACTAATTGATGAATTATCAAAATTACACCTTATTTTTAAAAACATATTCATACAGAATTACTAAAATCATTATCATGAATTTTGCAACACATTTTGATGCCCTAGCAGTTTTTTGCCCTTTTCTCAAAAAGTGCAAAATGGATACAAGCCGTTTTGCAAATCAACTCTTCATTTTTGTCATCGAATTTGGTATTTTCAGAACACCACAAGTCTATTCTATATGTATTTAACTTAAAATTTGACGGTTGTGTATATAACCTTTTGCTAATTACGCAAAAGGAAGTCGTGTATATAACCATTTTGCTAGTTACGCGAAAGACGGTCGTGTATACTATATAACCTTTTCAAGGCTTTTGCTAGTTACGCGAAAGACGGTCGTGTATATAACCTTTGCCGTTTCAAATCGGCAAAATTGACTGCCCTCTCCTAAATGAGGACCTCAAAAATGTAGAAGTGTAATTTGTTTCGTATATATTTTGTTCTAATCATGGAGTTTAAAGTTGTTAAAGTTGTTTTATGCCATATTTGATGTCCAGAGTACTTTGGTAATTTTTTAAAAAAATGCATGAGATTAGGAAAACACAAACGTGGCTCTCAGTGAAGGGCGGTATTACCTTCAACGCACGATATGTCGAAAAAGTTGATTTGATGGTGTATATTTGTCATCATTTTTTTGAAAATAAAAATAATCAATTTAAAAAAAGCAGTGTTGAAGAAACCAGTTGCTTTATTAATGAGCTCCCTGGTATTTTGGGGAAACCGTTTTGTACAGTAAGTTAATGGGGAGCTATTTTGAGATGTGCCGCCTTATCATGACTATTCCTGCTTTAAGTTGCATTCACACTGTGACGTTTTGGGGGTAACGACAGCAACGTTGGCGCTAGAAAAAATTTAAGGGGTCCACTGGACCCTTAAAACATCCCAATTTTCAAATTTAAGGGGTCTGATGGAATTTCAAGGGGTCCGACGAACCCTTTACCCCCCCCCCCCTATTTTTTTCGAATTTAAGGGGTCAAATTTGAATTTCAAGGGTTTTAGAAGATATTTTACCATCCTGTTAAGTATTTATTTTAATTTAACAAATTTTAAAGGAGTCCACTTCAGAATGTACCATTTTGCAGTCAATTGTATTGCGTCCAATTGGACCCTTTACACTTCAGCTTTTTTCAAATCAAAGGTTTTTTTTTTTCATAAAAACCGCGTCAAAAACGCGAAAACGCGATCTAGCGTGAACGTTGAACGACAGGCAACGTAGGCCTGCTAATTGCAGTTTTGAATTTTACGCTGGTCATCGTTAGCTTAAGTCAGTTAACTTTGACACAAGCCTTTAACCCCCGCAGATAGTCGTTCTATCGATCACTTCCAATTACAAGTTTTAAAAGTTTGGGATGATATTGAATAAGATTTGATATCGTTGACATTTCGTTGGCCACCGCAACTCTCAGTTCTTTGACGTTTCCATGACCCACTCGTCACTTGTTGACGTGGTATCGCTTAGGGTCGTTACTCTCCGTCAACAAACTTCGATTTTTCATCTTTACTCGTCGCTTGTCGTCCAGGATTTTGTGATTTTGGAATACGTTACCCTACGTCGAGGGCATGTCGTCACAGTGTAAACGCACCTTTAGCTTATTTAACTCTTCTATCATTTGTTTATCGGAACACGTTTATCTAGTTTGCGCAATCCTTCTATATTTAAATATTTTCAGATCTAGATAGACCTACACAGTAAAAAATAATTACTCATATCGTGGTAAAAAGGGAACTCGCGTCTTCTTTGTAAACTTAACCTCTACTAAAATGGTAAACAATTGCCCTGTGTTTGGTAATAAACTACCATCGGCAGTGGTAAAAGTTTACCATGGCTTGCCATGTTTACCATGGTGTACCATGCCGATGGTAGTTTATTACCAAAAACAGGGCAATTGTTTACCATTTTAGTAGAGGTTAAGTTTACAAAGAAGACGCGAGTTCCCTTTTTACCACGATATGAGTAATTATTTTTTACTGTGTACATCCAAAATCCAGTTTACCTCGCAATTCGTCCTCCAATACACTCTTGCTTACTATTTCCTTAACCTCTTTGCCAGCCTGTTGTTTATCTGAAATAAAGTTTAGTCAAAACAAACAAAAACTCGATATGACTTTGTCACCAAAGTAACTTACAGCTAATAATTCCAAGAAGATATAAATGATAAATAAATCAAATACTGGAACTTACATTTGCAACTATGCGACGTTTATTACGACGAATGAGAACATACATCTTCATAATTCCAAGAAGAGTCAGTTGAAAATAGTAACCATTAGAGATAGTAGATCATAAAATGACCGGTGAACAGCATGATTGCTGGTTCACGGCATTTCACCTATGGGCATTTTCACGAAAAAGTGGACATGAGAAAAATATTGAAAAAAGGATATAACTATTCAATGAAAAATGCTACCACCATATATTTGGTATCAAAAGAAAGCTATTTTGAAGCTCTTTAAAATGAACCTAATTTTGAAAAGACTGAACAAAGATGTCTCTGAATTTTCTTTAAAAAACCTAATTTTTGGTCAAATTTCTTGATTTTCATAATGAAAAGTAGCAATTTTTATTTAATTTTTTCAACCCATTCTTGGTTGTTTACTTGGGTGTTATTGTTCTAAATGGCTTAAATAAGGATCAAATTTACACATGAGGTTGTATTTTTTGATAATCCTGACCAGGCTTTACGGTTCAGTGCACCCAAAAATCAGCGGACAAATTGTCCTTCCGTTACCGTCCTTCCGTGACCATGATCCCTTCGCATTTCGCATTGTTAAACATAACCGTAGGGAATATTTTGATGTGGAATGTGGCAAACTATTGCAGAAACACCAAGCAATGCATTCAGTAACTTTGAAATAAAATTTCTTCATATCTTTCATAAACATTTTCAAAAATAAACTCAAGGTGAAAAACCATGTCCGTTTTGCTGTCCTTCCGTGACCGGCCTCATTAATATGCATATTTTGCGACAGAGAATTTTTTATGAAAAAATACCTGTTGAATATGAATGCTTTCAGGTATAGTCAACTTAATATAAGTCTGACGAAGAGGTCAATAAAATATACATTGGACGTTTCTTATCCAATTCTTTGCAGGATCCGATTATCCGGACACCTTATAGCATGATGACATAAGTCGGCCATTGTTTATTGTAGCAATATAGATTTTAGTGAAATTTGTATTTCATCCCTCTGACCTCATGTGCTCCGATTAATCCAATACATTAAAATACTGAGTCACCTCATCATGGAATGTAACCTCTTGATATCTTTTTCATGATTATTACATTTTGACCTTTATGATCCTTTTGAGCCTACAATCCGACCATATATAAATTTTGGAAGGGAAAAATGATCGTAGTCAGAGAAATCGGTCATTTTTAAGACATGTCGATATTAATTTTGGAAGGGAAAAATGATCGTTGTCAGAGAAATTGGTCATTTTTAAGACATGTCGGAGTAATAACGGTTTTGATTAAAGATCAGTATTTGACCGTGTGACTCTTTGTTCCTTTCCTTTGGAGTGAAAGATCAAAAGATTCGAATTAAACTTATGTTCAATTTCAGAAGTTAAAGGTTTCAAATTTTTAACTTGAAATAGCAAGCAAAACTGCCCAGAGTGAAAATATCAGACATTTTGAAAAATAATGATTTTGCTCATGAATCAGCGAATAAAAAGAGTCCATGGTGACTCTTTCGTCTTCCTTTACTGTAGGGGTCAATGGTCAAGTCTGCCAGAATAGCCTAAATTAAACATTAAACTTAGATTCTTTGCACTTCCAAAGTCTAAAAAAGTGACACAGTCATTACATTTCTAATGTTAGCGTCACCATGCTTTAACCGATGTAAACAAACAACCATAGTACAGGGCCAATTGCTTACAAAATGCGATCGGTACGGCCTGCAATAAAGGTGGTCACGCGAGGAATTTTGGCAGAAATTTTAGTTGTATTTTTTTACGCCAAGCAGTTACTAAGTAGCTTGTTTATCAAATGTATAAGCCGGCCTCCGATACACCAACACCTAAAACCTGATGGTGACTGTAACCCTAACTCTAACCCCTATTACCTTAATCCTAAAACCTAACCCTTGGTCTATCGCTAACACTAACCAAAACCCTAAACTAGATCCTTCGGGGTTGTTCAAAACTCAGCCGTCGGCTTCGGCCAGATTTGGGCGGTTGACTATTGGTAATTCCAGCTGAACCAACAGGTAACCGCCGGAGTTTTGAAGCTGTCCCTTAAATAACTCGAAATTCTAACCCTTTGAATGCTTACCCTTGCTCTAACCCTAATTCTGAATTTTATTTCGAACACACAACTAGTAACCCTGTTAGAATATGTGAAGCATTGTTACAGTGATACGCATATTACATACACTGAGATTGTGGGTTCGAGCCCCGGGCCAGGCGGTTTTCGTATCCTTGTTTCCTTGGGCAAGAAACTTTACTCTACTTGCTCCGTGGTCTGACACTCTCGTAAAGCCGTGGGTACTCTGTGCGAATGCTCCTTCATGGAGCGCTGGATACAGTGTATAGCTTTTGAGTCTCATGGGTCTCCTGTAGCAAATCGGTTGTAAAATACATTTGTCAGAATAATTGAATCGATATATTTTCTCTTAAATCTTCAAAATCACATCGCTAGTGTCTCTCTTTTATTGTCAAAAAATGACAAGAGGTCACGAGAAAGCTCATGGGAACCTTATCATCGACATATTTACCTTTTGGAGCTAGTCCCCATCTGTCTTCTAACATCTGCCCTACTCTTTCAAACTCGCATTCAGCTACAGCACAGCATATTCTCCTCCGAGATGCGTTCCCTCCATTCTTCATTCTCCATTCATAAAGGATATCCACGGCTCTTGATCTGACATCGTGAACTACCGATTCTACATCCTTAATGTCGGTATTACTGACACCCAGTGCTCCAAATAGCTCTCGCAGTTCCCCGTCATACTCTAGATTTGTGCGGTAAGCTATATAATAGATATCGCCGTCAGTCACGTCGGTCAACACTGTTTTTAAATAAATTATAAAAAATAAGGAAACTTTAGAATTATCAAATTCACAAATTAATTCAGATTTATAGATTCATAGTGTAGAATCATACAATGTACAGAACTTTAGGAGTACTTCAAAACTCAACCGGCAGCCGGCTGGCAAGAAATGGTCGGTTTTTATTATTTTGAACAATTTGGCAACCGCCTAGACAGTGGCGTGGCTAGGGGATGGGGCCCCCTTCATTACTGACATCCATCGGTTATGAAAGCGTCTGTCGGTAGATATACCGCATAAACAGTCGAAACGTCGGTTTGGTCATTTTTTGACTACCATGATCTGTACGTTGGCACCAAATAACAATATTGATTCTTTTTCTGCAAAAATTACCTCATATAGATGATTTTCTCATCATTTTTGGAACCAAAATTATAACTACATAAATCCAAATTAGCCTTCCTGCAGTGTGTCAAATAGCTAAAACCCAGACCTTCCAGGGGCTTCGCCCCCTTGACCCCCACCAGGGTTTTTTTTTTCGTGGACCCCACCCTTTATTCGTTCCACTCATCGGACAGTCCAGGACAGTCACGTAAAGCCGTGGGTCCCCTGTACGAATAGACTCCTTCATGGGGTAAGCATTCTTTTCAAAATTCGGACTAGCGATCTGTGATTAAAATTAGGACTAGCGAGCATATTTCTACATTCGGACTAACGAGCCAACCAAAAAAAAAAAAAATCGGACTAGCGAGCCTATTTTCAAACTTGGACTAGCAAGCTGTTTAAACAATTCGGATTGACGAGTCTGACATTTTCATATTCGGACTAGCGAACCTTTTATAAGTTCAAAGTTTCCATATTGAATAACGTTTCGGTCTGGCGAGGTTTTGGATTAGCCAGTGGTCAGACTAGCGAGCGGACCCCCGTCCACATCATGACATGATATTTATCTCTCACTTACCATGTGTTTCTAAGCTCCATTCTCTCTCGAGCCACTCCTTTGCTTCAATTAAACGCTCTTTATTCAGAGCGTCGATAATCTTTCTTCTTGTTGCTTCCCTTGCCTTGCTTTGTAACCAGCTCTGTAAAACACTCCTGGCCCGCAGCCTGGTATCTGGTGTATCCGCGATCCTTTCTGCCCTTTCAATCTCTACATCACTTATACCTAACGCATGGAATAGCCGTGTAAAGTGCGAAGATTTCAGATTTGTTTCTCTGCTTACAATTTTTTGAATATCTTGATCTGATATTCGCTCCGTTTCTGAAATAACAAATGTTTAATATGAAAAAAAGACGATTTCAGAATTCTTGATCCACTTTGTTTTGCTTCATCCAAATTACCGAATGAATAAATCGGTCTTGCGTCAAAAACAGGCCCTTCAAATACGATGTATCTTTACAAATGAAAGAAAACGTGCATTTTCTTTACGTACGTGGGAAAATGCGGTATCATATGAAATGTATATTTCTACTCTGTTTATGTATAAAAAGTGAACGTTTCATGATTTTGAAGGTGTAGGACCCTATTTCAATATTAATTGATCTTAACTTCTATATGCATTTTGTGAGCCTTAAGTCCTAGGTTGTTTCTTGTTAACGCTTCAGAGGCCAAAGAAATTAAGCAACTCTAGAGATGAGGCTGTTATGTAAATACATAACAATGGGAAATGGGTATACCAACTAATTTTACGTTTTATGCCATGTTTCAAAACTACGAAGAATTTAAAGATGACATATTGAATAATTATTTATAATCAGAAAATAATGAGCTTCACTGCAAATGAGGTAAAAGTAGATTATTGATTATTAGATGAACAAGGGGTTCATATGGACCCTAGGCCTAATTTTGTTGCGCGAAAAGGCAACATAACACAGTAAAACCGTTTTATGCTTTATTGTCAATATAGGGGTTGCGCATGTTTTGGTACAAACGAAAATCAAATCGGTCGAGTCATTTTGAGATAATAAACATGAACTGTTAAAATGATGTTGATGTTCAAATTTTGTGTTGTCCCTTAAAATGAAACGAAACAACACTTCATTTTTGTTTTATTTCAACAATGCGTTTGTAATTATAGTCTGCATTATGAGTTAAATGTCATTAAAAAATTCCTTTGGGAAAGCAGATTTTAATTTTTTTGGTTCGGTAAAAAATGAATATTTAACACTCTCCCTTCATCATTTTCAAAACGGAACAAGAGATTTTCAATTGCATTCTATTACTGAGTTGGTCTTATGATGAATGCTTCAAAAACCAAAGTCATGGCATATAACATCAAGACTGATGTTGCACTGTCCACAATAGAGGGAAGTCAACTCGACCAGGTCCAAGACTTCCAATACCTGGGCTCTTGGGTAGATGAGTCAGAAAAGGATTTCCATGTCCGAAAAGCCCTCGCATGGAAAGCTTGTAACAAAATGCGCCTTCTCTGGAAATCCAATCTACCAGACTTGTAAAAGATCAGCTTCTTCCGTGCAGCCGTAGAAAGTATTCTGTTGTATGGCTCAGAAGGGTGGATACTGACAGAAAGACTTGAAGCCAGGTTAGATGGGTGCTACACCAGACTATTAATGATGGTTCAAAACCTCAACTGGAGAGATCATCCTACCAGGGAGGTAATATATGGTGATTTACCCAAACTACCGTAAACCGGGGTGACTTTGAACGCTGTTTTTTCAGATTTTGCCATTTTTTAAACTGTCAACATAGAAAATGTTCTGATATTTTGCTTTCAAAATACCTACTGGGGCATGGTCTTTCTCAAGTTACATTTTTGTAGAACTAGCTGTTATGTTAGATATATATTTTTCAATTTATAAGTACCGTTCAAAGTCACCCCGGCATGGGGTGACTTTGAATGGTACACATTTTTTCTGGAATAAAGTGAGATAAATACATTCCTAGAACTAGAACATTTCATTATCCCACAGAAATACAATTGTTTTGATCATAAAAATTCAAAAATGGATGATAATGCAAACACAGTGTCCTACACTTGAAAATCTGTAAGCAACAACCAAGTGTGCTGGTTGCCCATCTAGTGCATGTGTTTATATAGGGGATATAGGCGTTCAAAGTCACCCCGGGATCGTTTTTTCTCAATATAGAGAATACGAAAGAAATTTACAAAATTATTTACATTCATTATTGTAAACTATTATATTCCTGATCCAACCATATTAATTTTAATTTCATCGGATCATTGTTAAAATGGTAACCATTGAGATTTTTCCCACCTACAAAAATTGCTATAAATTTGGCAACACATTTATAAGGCTATAACGAACAACTGGCAACATCTACGGCAGTGTCTTTAACATGTAACATTGCCTATTGTACCCCCTTTTCAATCATTAATTTAAAAAGATTATATCATCAAGGATAAGTGAGATAATGGCTGATTGATTTGACCATCTCAAAGTGTTCAAAGTCACCCCTGCGTTCAAAGTCACCCCGGTTTACGGTATCAGAAATAGTGAGAGGTCGACGCCTAAACTTTGCAGCTCACTTTGCTAGACGGCTTGAGGAACCAGTGTTTGGATTAGTGTTCTGGACGCCCACCCAAGGGACACGTACAAAGGAAAGACCAAGGCTGACCTACCCAGTACTTCTTACACAGGATGCCGGCATTGATCAAAACGAA